>JAHHFK020000795.1:0-185655 GCA_024533555.2 Aedes koreicus | reverse complement strand
GAGCGAAAAGAAGCTCCAAAGGATGCTGAAGAGGAAGACAGAGGAAAAAGTGGCTACATCACTGCGTGCGCTTGGCCGGGAGGTCGGTTCAACCGGCCAAACAGTGAAAAAATACCTGGCGATCATGAACATACATGTCAGGAAGCAGAAGTCGCGTCCGCTGTTTTCGGAGCTGCAGGCAATGACGCAACGGCAGCGGCTGAATAAAATGGTCAAATCGATTCTCCCGGAGAATCGTGACGTGGTGATGGACGACGAGACCTATCTCACCCTGGATGGCAACGACAGGCAGAGCACTTTCGTATTTTACTTCCCCTACGAAGGAAGTGAGCTCCGATGTGAAGTTCATTTCACACACCAAGTTCCCCAAGAAGGTGCTGCTGTGGCTGACAATCAGCGAGAAGGGGATGTTAAAGCCGCTCTTCTTTCGCTCCGGACTGGCCGTGAACGGGGAAATTTATAGTACGAAATGCCTGCCGGAAGTTGCGTCGTTCATCAAGAAATACCATAAGGGCGAAGACGCGGTGTTCTGGCCGAATCTGGCGTAGGCCCACTACTCGAAGCGATCGTTGGAGGAGATGCAGCGGCTGAATATCGATGTGGTACCCAAGTCGGCGAACCCGCCCAACGTCCCCCAGCTGCGTCCCATCGAGAATTTCTGGGCCAACCTGAAGCGTAAGATCTACTCCAACAAATTTGTCGCGAAAACTGAGGAGGAATTGATAAATAAAACGAAGAAAGGACTCAAAAACATGCCTACACGCATGTTTTCGTCCGCCATGGCGAATGTTCCGGTTAACTGTCGGAAGGCCGCTCGCAAGGGCGTAGAATTTTTTTGCAAGTAAGCTTTAATAATTACCTTCCATGGGAAATTTATCAAAACCAATTATCTGTCTTAGCTTTTTTTTATCACCATCCGAAAAAAGTCCATTTTTATAATGCAAACGTTTTCGTAACCAAAGACACCATAAATAGTGAGATTTACAAAAATGAGTGCCTTCAAGAGCAGCTTTTGCCGCCTGATCGTCTACCCGATCAGAAAACGTCGTCTTGGCCAGATTTGGCTTCTTGCCTCATGACTTTTTTCAAACCAAATACACTCATCTTCAGTTTGGACATCGGGACGCAAACTTGCCCCAAACCTTAAGGAAGCCCCTATTCCTCTCATCGCAGTCGAGCTGCAGCTGCCAGCGACCAGCACTCACATAGCAAGCAGTATCTAAGCACTGATCAACATGGATTTATTGCCGGCAGCTCGACCACGATAAATCTGTTATGCTTGACATCGTACGTTACCGAAACTATGACTGAACGGACTCAGACGGATGCTATTTACACCGATCTATCGGCTGCTTTCGACAGCCTGCTATAGTGATAGCCAAACTTGACAGGCTCGGAATCAACTGTAATCTACTAGATTGGTTTCGATCATATCTCACTGATAGGCTACTTAAGGTTGCTATAGGAGATTGTCATTCTGCAAGTTTCTGTGCCTCATCGGGACGCATATATGCCGCCAGTACTGAGGAAGTCTCTGATTCCCCCAATACAGTCGAGCCATTCCTGCCAGCGACCAACAGCCGTCCCGGCCCTGTACTTGGTGTTGGAAAAGGGATCTTCCGAGCTCCAAACATCGGCAAGTATGATCAGCCTTCAAACGCTTTAGTACTTGATAGTGTCCCAACTTCCAGGTTAACTATCCCCGGACGACTGAGACCGGACATCGCTGTCTATTATCAAAACGTTGGTGGAATGAACAGCCTTATTGACGACTAGGCAGCCATCTGGGCCTGCTAATTTTCGTACTTTACTTCAACGACGTGCATCTTATCATCAGAAGTCCATGTTTATCTTATGCAGACGATCTCAAAATCTATCTGAGGATTTGTTCAGTTAATGATTGTATTCATCTTCAACAACAACTTGATGCAGTGGCCAATTGGTGCATGATTAATCGGATGGTGATCGCTCCTGTCAAGTGTTACGTCATAACGTTTTCGCGGAAGAAGCAGCCGATAACCTTCAATTATGAACTGCTTGGATCGTCAATTTTGGATACACAACTAAATTATAAGCAGCATGTCTCATACGTCGTTGCTAAAGCATCAAGAGTGCTGGGACTCGTCTTTAGAATAGCCTAAACATTTTCCGACGTTTATTATATAAAATCGCTCTACAGCTCTCTTGTGAGGTCCACGCTGGAGTACTGTTCTGCCGTTTGGAGCCCTTATCACAACAAAGGTGCGGAACGAATTGAATCGGTTCAACATCGCTTTCATCGTTTCGCTCTCCGAAGACTACCTTGGAGGGATCGATTCCGATTGTCCAGCTGCGAAAACCGTTGCCGTCTGATCAACCTGCAAACTTTGCGAGTGAGAAGGGACGTCAACAACGCATTGATCATCGCGGACGCCCTACAAGGCAGAATTGATTGCAAGGCGATTCTTGAGAATATCGCCTTGAATGTTCGTCCTCGGCCACTGCGAAATAATATAATGCTGAGGCCTCCGCTTCGTCGTACGAACTACGGACTCGAGGGTGCGATCAGCGGTTTACAACAAGTGTTCAACATAGTGGCTTCAATTTTCGACTTCCATCTTTTGCGTGCAATTCTCCGTCGAAGATTTGCCGCTGCCTTCGAGCATCGCGGTAGCTGATAATAACTACGAAAAAAATGTATTTTTGTGTCTATACTAGTATGTTTTTTTTAAAGACTTGACTAATTCTGATTTGCTCGTTTATGGATGTGATAATTTTTGTAACATTGTTTTTATTTTACATGCTTTACCAACATCATTGGGGCTGCTGAAAGCCTGTTGATGTAAATTTATAAATAAACAAACAAACAAATAAATGCCACTTTTTCAAAGTCATGCAGGAGTGATATGCGGCTGGTTCTGTGGATTTTATAACGAGAGGCGTGAATCCGCCAAACTGTCATGAGATCCGTCCGATCGAAACCTATTCGGGCATGATAAAGCGCAAACTTCAGAAGGCCAAAGGAGAGGTGACCAATCGTTTCCGTAAAGACTCTGATAATTACTTACTTATGCTGGTCCAACATACTATTAGAACCGCATTGGCGTCACGATATTTCTCCATAAAGACTCGGTTGAGGGTTGCTTGTCTTCAGTTCCTCGAATGTCCCACACTTCCAAGGTCTTGCTCCACTTGGTTTAACCACCTAGCTCGCTGCGCTCCTCTGCGTCTTTTACCGGTCAGATTCGAGGCAAGCACCATTTTTGCGGGGTTGTTGTCCGACATTCTTACAACATGTCCCGCCCATTGTACCCTTCCAGCTTAAGCGACTTTCTGGATACTGCCATAGAGCCGCCCCAGCCACGGTTCATCCTTCTCCTCCATACGCTGTTTTCACATACACCGCGAAAGATGGTCCTAAGCACGCGTCGTTCGAAAACTCCAAGTGCTTGCAGGTCCTCTTCGAGCATTGTCCACGTCTCATGCCCGCAGAAAACTACCGGTCTTATCAGCATTTTGTACATGGTACACTTTGCACGGGGGTGAAATTTACCAGACCTTAAGGTCTTGTGGAGTCCATAGTAGGCACGACTTCCGGTAATAATGCGTCTCAGAATTTCTGTGCTGCAGTTGTTATCCGACGTAACCAATGATCCGAGGTATAACAACTCCACCACCTCGAGCTAATCTCCTTCGATTGTCACAGTTCTGCCCATGCGAGCTCTATCACGCTCGGTTCCTCCAGCCAACAGATACTTGGTCTTCGACGCATTCACCTTCAATCCAACCTTTTCCACTTCACGTTTCAGCTTGGTGTACTGATCAGCTACCACCTGGAACGTTTTGCTGACAATGTCCACGTCGTTAGAGAAGCAGATGAACTGGCCGGATTTATTGAAAATCGTACCCCGCAGGTTAAAGTCCGCAAGTTTCACAACGCCTTCTAGTGCAATGTTGAACAGGTGGAATGAAAGACCATCGCCTTGTCGAAGTCCTTTGCGTGTTTCAAACGAGGCCGATAATGCACCCGATATCTTCACGTAACACTCCATCCACCCCATCCATCGTAGCCTTGATCATTCTGGTCAGTTTCCCGGGAACAATGTTCTCGTCCATAATCTTCCATAGTTCTTCACGATCAATTGTATCGTATGTGGCCTTGAAGTCGATGAATAGGTGGTGTGTAGGGACTTGATATTCGCGACACTTACGGAGGATCCACCGCAACGTAAAGATTTGGTCAGTTGTCGATCGACCGTTCACGAAACCAGCTTGATAACTTCCCACAAATCTGCTTGCTCGCGGTGACAGACGACGGATTATGTATATTGGGCATATAACTCCCTCTTTACACTCCTTCAGTACCCGAGCAGGAGACAAGAACATATGAATACCTAATTTTGATCTTGATAACTGGCCTTGGTATTAAAGAGCGCAGATTAAGAGGTAAAATACCTATGCAAAATACCTATGAATTGTAAGCTAAATATCTCTCGATTAACAAAACTTATTATTCCGGATACCTAGAAATACCTGAGAGGTACTATTTTGGTATTGTCTTACCTCAATTTGTTATTCGCATAACATTGTGGGAACAATTTTATGATATTATCCTCAGGTATTTTATCTCTTAATCTGGGCTCTTAAATACCAAGGCCAGTTATCAAGTTATTCGTTCCTACTCGAGTAGCTGTTCTGTATCCCAGATCCTGACTATCGGTCGATGCAGACAAGTCGCCAACTTCTCCGGGTTCCGCTCCGATGCCATTCAGCTGCCTTGGTATTCCTAAGCTGTTTGATAGCATCCTTAACTTCGCTTATGGTGGGAGCTGGCACTTCACCCTCGTCCACCATACCGATGTATTCCGCCTCTGCGTCATTCAGGTGTTCTTCATCGTGCTGCTTCTATCTTTCAATCATCTCACGTTCATCCGTCAAGATCGCTCCTCTTTCCCGACACATTTCGGCTCGCGGCACGAAGCCTTCACGGGATGCGTTGAGCTTCTTCTAGAATTTACGCGTATCTTGACTGCTCCATTTCTGCGCACTCCAACTCCTCCAGGTGACGCTTCTAATCCCGGGAACGATGAATTTGCTGTCTTCGCTTATGTCTGTTGCTCCACATTTTGACGAGTTCCTTGCTGCAACATCAACGCCCGCCCTGCATTCTTCTCAACTGGAACCAATCGTTCCGTCGATTTCTTTCCTCAAACCCTATGGCGGCTTCCGCTGCGTTGTTGATGGCTGCTTTGACGGTACTCCAGCAATCCTCAAGAAGGGCTTCGATTAGCTGTCCCTTTTCCGGCAACACTGTTTCAAGGCTTTGCGCGTAGTTAGTTGCGACTTCGGGTAGCTTCAGTCGCTCCAGATTATACCGTGGCTGGCGTCGATATCGAATGATGTTCGCAACGGAAGGTCTTTGGCGGACTTACCATTACCAGATAGTGGTATGATTCGATGTTGGCGCCGCGGTAGGTCCTGACGTCGATAATATCCGAGAAGTGTCTTCCATCAATCAAAACGTGGTCGATTTGTGATTCGGTCCTATACTAGTCTTTCCTATAACTAGTCTGAATTCCTCCTCCTAGCCGACCTGAGCATTGAGATCTCCGATTACGATTTTGACGTCGTGGTTTGGGCAGCTGTTGTCTTTCCGCTCAAGCTGTGTGTAAAAAGCGTCTTTGTCGTCATCGTCACTTCCTAGGAGAGGGCTGTGCACGTTGATTATACTGACATTGAAGAAACGGCCTTTGATTCTCAATTTGCACATTGTGTTGTTGATTCCAACCATAAACAGGGATTCGTAGGGGGCGTAAATGTTCTACTTTTTTGACGTAGGACTACGTCTTTGTTTTCAATACAAGGGTACATGTTGCGAGTACGAGAATTTGGGATGTCACGAAATATGCTTAGGTTTTGAACATTAGTAACTAATTCATTTCATGATCGATTTTCAAAATCTTTGCTCCAATCTATCTGGAATATTTTTACGCATCAGTTTCAATATTAAAATTCGGAGTTCGGAAGAGTTCGGAAAGTGCTACGTCATACTACTTTTTTTTTCATTCGTTCGCTCCGTGATTGTTTATTGTGTGCGCTATATATCTTAATTTTTCAACCGATTCCAGTCTATCGAGGATGGAAAATTGGCTCTATATCGCTTCTTGATTGCCAAGTCCCAGCGTTTGAAAGAGTTAATGTGGCAAAAATTCAATTGCCTCAGTTAAATTCACTATAAATGACCCATGTTATCGGGAGGAAATGCCTTAATAAATGGCATTTGTATCATGATTATTTCAACAATTCAGCATTTATAATAAACATTAGAACGTTGAAGTGTTACGTCATCACTCATTGGCTCAGCAATATTTACTCTATTTTCAAGCAAGCAGTACGTTGTCCCAGACCTTATATAGACGGCATTGGTGCTGGTGCGAGTTACATTATTAGGGGCAAATCATTAGGCTTGAGACACAGCTTGGGACCGATGTGCTAGCAATGACGTTTATACAAGGTCCGGGCAACCAGGCTTAACGGTATTCGTGAGAGGTGGAAAGCTATAGTGGTATTTGTGTTTCCTCACAATGTTTATTTTTAACCCGGCACAGCTGTTTATGGTGATGTCAAACTATCAGTTCACAGTATGGAATGTTATGGTAGTTTGACGTCGGCGCTCGCTTGCCCAGCAATGTTTACTATATTTTTGCTTCCAACACAAGTAAACTGCCAGATGGGCCGGACCATGAACGTCATTGGTTTTTTTACCCCAAAAAAAAAATTATTTTTTTTCTCGACTTCCCCCCCCCCATAAAACCCCCCCCCCCACCCCAATTTAAAAAAAAAAAGCCCCCCCCCCCCCCCCCCAAATAAAAAAAAAGGAGAACCTCCCCTTTTTTTTTTTTTTTTTCCCCCCCCCCCCGGCCCCCAGAAAAAAACAAAAGCCGGGAAACCCCGGAAGAAAATGAATATATTTTTTGGCTTAGGAAGTACTAGCACATCGGTCCCAAGCTTCATGGTTCGCCCCTAATAACGTAACTCGCACTAACACACCCTCAAATATTCTGTCAAAATAACATAGCGAATCAAAACAAAGCCAAAGATAGTAGTACCGAAAGGTACTAAAAAGCGCTAGAGTGTATAGCAAGGTGCAGACTGCAAGGTATACTTTGAACCTAGGGGTTCTACAACAGTAAACCAATTTCAAATCGCTAGTTACACGCTATTCCTAAACAACCCAAAATTGAGTACGATTGACTTAAATTCGTCGGAAGTATGACTACTCAGAAGTGAGTAAAGATAGTTCGTAGTAGCAAGATTACAAACAGTCAACATCGACTTGAATCCGATCGATATTTACTAATTGTCAACGCGTTACTCCCAACCATCTTTACTCACTTTTGAGAAGCCATAATTCCGACGAATTTGAGTCAATTGTACTCAAATTTGGGTTGTTTAGGAAAAAGTTTAGGACTGCTTTAGATGAAGCCATAACGACGGTAGAAAGGCTTTCACCGTTGAAAGAATATAACTTCCTCTACAACCTGATCTTGAAAAGCGCGCTTCAAGCTCAAACTCGACCTGTTCCAGGAACGTCATTTCGCAGGAAACCTCCTTCTCCATGGTGGGATCAGCAATGCACCGAGGTTTATCGTAATAAGTCCGACGCGTTCAAAGTTTTCCGTAGACGTGGAACATCTGAGCACTTCGAAGTATACACGACTCTCGAACGAGAACTTAAGAGCCTCATCAAGGCCGAGAAACGCGGTTACTGGCGAAGATTCGTGGGCGGACTATCGCGCGAGACGTCGATGAGTACTCTTTGGAATACGGCGCGAAGATTGCGTAACCGAACTACGTACAACGAGAGGGAAGAGTACTCCTCAAGTTCGCACGAAAAGTTTGGCCAGATTCTGTGCCAGATTTCTGGTTTGGACAAAACGGAAAATTCTATAGATGAGATCAACCAACCCTTTTCAATGGTAGAACTCTCTCTCGCACTCCTTTCGTGTGGCAAAACGGCTCCAGGGGCTGACAGGACCAAGTTCAACTTGCTTAAAAACCTCCCAGACGTCGCTAAGAGGCGCATGTTGCACTTGTTTAATCAGTTTCTGGAACTCAATATTGTACCGGATGATTGGAGACGGCTGAGAGTTATTGCCATTCAAAAACCTGGTAAACCCGCGTCCGACTACAACTCCTATCGACCCATCGTGATGTTATCTTGTATTCGAAAGTTGTTCGAGAAAATCATTCGAGCTAAAATGCCAACAAAGGATCAACTTTCTTCGAAAAATTACCGGAACCTAGTGGGGAGCGCATTCGCAAGATCTTCTAACGTTGTACCGGACAACGGTTTTGTCGGTTATCGAATACGGTAGTTTTTGTTTTCAATCAGCGGCTCGAACGCACATCATCAAATTGAACGTATTCAGTATCGGTGTCATCGTATCGCGTTAGGTTGCATGCACTCGACTCACACCATGAGTCTTGAAGTGCTGGCTGGCATGTTGCCACTCTCGGATCGGTTTTCAGAATTATCTCTCCAGCTCCTCACCAGGTGTGAAGTTATGAACCCTCAGGTAATCGAAAACTTTGAGGAGCTTCTCGAGTTGAATCCTCAAACTCGCTTCATGACTTTGACCATTTGTACATAACACAGGATGTCAGCCCTTCGCCGAATATTCCCAATAGTGTTTGCTTCTCCGACTTCGGCAGTTCCGTTCATTTTAATTTATCCATGAAGCAGGAGCTATATGTCGCTGAATTAGCGGCAATACACTTTACGCTAGAAATTTTTGCCTCACTAACACCGGATCAGTAATTCATTTTCACGGATAGTCTCAGTTCTATAGATGCTATTCGCTCCTTGAGGCCGGTAAAGCACTCCTCGTATTTTCTCATGAAAATACAGGAGCTTCTAAGTGTTTTATCTTCGCGTTGTTTTATCATCACCTCTGTATGGGTCCCATCTATTTGTTCAATTCGTGGAAATGAGAAAGCGGACTTGCTTGCAAAGGTGGGCGCTATGGAAGGCGATATTTGTGATCGAAAAATCGCCTTCAACGAATTTTTTCCTATTTTTCGTCAATAGTCACTCGTCAGCTGGCAGCATAAATGAAGTAAAGGAGATTTGGGGCGATGGCAACATTCTATCATCCCAAAGGTGTCGAAGAAATCTTGGTTTAGGGGGATGGATGTGGGTCGAGACTTCATTCGTGTCATGTCTTGCCTCATGTCCAATCATTATTCTTTGAACGCTCATTTATACCGGGTTGGGCTGAGCGACAGCAATCTCTGTGAGTGTAGACAAGGTTATCAGGACGCAGATCACGTTATTTAATCTTGTGCTGAGCATCGTGGAGTCAGATCTGAGCTTTATGATTCCCTTCGGGCTCGAGGTAGACAACCCAATGTGCCAATTCGAGATATTTTGGCTGTACGTGATCTGGAGTTTATGAGACTCATTTATGTGTTTTTGACTAACATTAGCCTTAGATTGTAGTTAGTTTAACCTGTTTGTTTATTATAAGCTTTTTTATCTGTGTGTATGTGTGTGTGTGTGTTTTTTTTTTCAAAAAATTTTGAAGTTAAAAGAAAACCATAAATTGTATAGTTATAAGAGTTTAGACAATTTAGATTTTAAAATTAATGTGTTATCTAAACCATACTCCCACCCATCTTCTCATCCGTAAATTGTTATTCCTATTAACCTCGAGACGGCCGCGAGTAATCGGTTCTATCCTCCTAACTTTAGTTTTAAGATAAATAATGTATAAAAATATAAAAACTTGGCTCTGTAAAGTTGATTCGGATGAGCCTGTACAAATAAATGATTAATAAAAAAAAAGAAAAGAAACGAGTTATTTATACTCAGAATCTTCGCGCGAAACGTAACGTGGTCGATTTCAGAGATTTTAGAAGGGCGCCCATATACAAGAATGGAGAATAGGAGAGTCCTACGCTAAAAAAAGCTAGGAAACTCTCAAAAAATCAACATAGCGCGTGGAAAGATAATATGACATTTGTGAAGTCAGCAGATGATTTCCAAACCGATCAGTTCACAAAAATTTCAAGCAGTTCGCAAATCCACCAAATAGTCGATTAAGCTCCCGAGGACTGCGTTGATGACCCTGAAACATTCCTAAGCTTCCGTAAATTTTGTATGTATAAATCTCTAGAAGATTGCAAAATTTCCGGAAAGTGACATTCTTGAATGTGTGAACATCCAAATGCTTCTAAGAATCTCTAAGCAACACTCACTCAACTTCCGAAATGTCAAAAAAATATTCAAGAATCGATGCATTTTGATTAACTGCAAAGAAAAGGAAGAACATCCGAAAACTTTTAGTATTTCACCGTACTTACGACGCATTAGAACATCTGATAAGTAACATAATTGTTCAGGGTAGGCCCAAATAAGTGACGCAGTATTTTGTTTCAGTGTGGAATTCTTCTTGCCATCGTAAGAGCCATCTGGTTGCCAGCATATTAAAGAGGGACTGATTAATATGTAAACAAACTAGTGTTGGCTAGACAGGGGGTGCGTAAGCAAAATATGAATTTCAAAAGACAACAGTCGCATTTGGCATGAAAGCGTCCCAACCAGATACTGGCCGAGACCCGGAAGGAAGGAATATGCCGCACATTAATCGACCGGACGTTGGGACGATGGAGGGCGAGTACGTGAGCGAATTCGCCGAAATCCTTGTCGATCTTCATATAAACTGGCTCGGGATATGGACGTCTCCAGGAAAACTATCAGATCAGTTTTCAAAGAAGATTTGAGATTGGTGCCGTACAAGAAAAGAAAAATTTATGGACTTTCGGAAGCCAACGAGAAGAACAGAGTCATTTGTTGTCGCGAATTACTTCGTCGGCACGGTGATTCCATGATTGTGTTTTCGGATGAGAAAAATTTCGTATTGCAGCAAAGTTTCAACGCTCAAAATGGCAGGGTCTATGCAGCCAGCATTCAGGAAATCCCTTCTTCAATTTGCGCAGTTCAACGCTTCCAAAATCATACTTCGGTTATGGTTTGGGGAGTGATTTCTGCGGAAGATCGTCTACCACTGCTTTTTATTGATAAGGGTGTAAACATCAACGCAGCATACTATGTAAAAGAGGTCCTGGAAAAGCATTTGAAGAAGCATACTTCAAAGATGTTCAGTAACCGCAAATGGCTGTTTCAACAGGATTCTTCGCCGTCCCATGGAGCAACGATTACCCAAGCATGGTGCACCAAGAATTTGCCAGACTTCATTCCTGAGGAATTACGGCCAGCTTCTTCGCCAGATTCAAATCCTCTGGATTTCTCTATTTGGAGAGCTCACTTTCGAGATTTCAAACCAATGGGTATTGAAACATTCAAAGCCACCATACAGAAGATATGGGATGAAATCCCCGAAAATCAGGTGCGTGCCGCTTGTAATGCCTTTCCGAAGAGACTTAGGGCGATAATTAAAGTTTAAGGCGATAGAATCGTAATGTAAATATTTACACATGAACAATAAAATATAAGAAACTGAATAACAAAGAAACATATAAATTATTTGTCTTTTCGTGGGAGGTACAGTCTTTGTTTCATGCGTCACTTATTTGGGCCGACCCTGTTAAGCAACAATAAGGTAAATCCACTCATTGTTCTGAATTTGTACGAACATTGAATCTCCACTATATTCGAAAACGCAACACCAGCAAGGCCATTTCAAACTTAAGAAGAAAATAACATTTATCGAAAACCCTTAGCAGGGCTAATAAATCTGCACTCGAAAGAAACAATTACTGCAGACTTAACGCCTCCTGTTATGGCAAACCTACGGGATAATCACCCGCCAATAAAACCATCTCCAGCAATCAGCAAGTTCATCGACCTGCTCGTTAAATGATTACAGTCGGAAGAAGTGATTACACCGTTCGCTAAAGGCGGGTAATGACTCCAACGAGGGAGTTAATTCAGTTTTCTCATCATTGTTCGTAACAGCTACTGAGAGCAATTCAATTTGTAGGATTCATTTTCCCATCGTTCATCCTGTAAAATCTAAAGCGTGATAGGGATGGAAGCTCAATTTTGTACTGCCAACATTTCCGCCCTCTTAATCATCTCTTATAATTAATTAAAGTGAATATAATTTTAAACTTGATCCAAAAATAGGTACGTGGGTCAAACAGTCTCCCTCCCCTATCAACAATCCGTCATTCGTCGCGGGTGGGTTTGGTCGGTCGGTCAGTCGGGTGTTAATACTCGAATGCAGCGATAAATGAGGAGATCGTTAGTGTGCGAAGAACAAGGAAAAGTAAACGTAGGGATGAGCCGGTAGATATCCAACTTAGATTTAATCCATTAGAGCGAGAGAATGAAGAGGGTGAGCGAGAAAAGAAAATAACTATTATTTATAACATATAGATGGTGGAAATGGCGTTAGCTCACCTATGGGTTCATCATTTCGAGTTCGCTATCGGAATTTGCTCTTCTAACGAGATTTGATTGAAATCATTCAACTATTTTACTTTTATTTGCAACGATACAATTTACTGTTTTTGTCTCTCTCTTTCTCTCTTTTTCACACAGTCAACGCTGGCAGGATTGTGTGATTGGGAATCCTGGTTTTGTCACACGACATCAACAACAATACCGAGGCGTGTTGTTTTTTTTTTCTTTCTGATATTTTTTTTTTTTTCGTTTTGTTTTTGTCGGATGGTGTGGATCTATTTGCTGATTTTTAATTGCTTCGATTTGATTTTTTTGCTTTTCTCGGTGTTGAGATTTATAATTTTAATTGGAACTATATTTACCCCTGCGCCGACGAGACGGGAATGCTACCGTAGTTGTAGTAGTAGCATCTGGTTTGTTCGCAGATGAAATCTTTCACCGCCAGGCAATCCTCGGGTTCCCATCGGAGGGAGGGGGCCTTCAGGTGCACACATCCTCGCTCGATACCGCTGCTGCTGCAAGGTGGAATGAGGCAGTTTGTTCGTTTGTTAGTTGAAATCGATCGGGGAGGAAATCACTTTGAAAAGGAATACCTGTCGCGGGCGGTGCGCTGGGGGGAGGTGTTGCTGTTGTGATCCAGTGGGTCCAGTCCCGTCGTGGCATCCGAGGACTTTTCAAAGTAGTCAAAGGTGGCATTGAACGGCAGTCCCGTGCTCATCCAGAGGAACATTCCCGTGCCCAGTCGGTTGCCGGACGTCCAGAAGTTGTATTTGCTGTAACCTGAGAAAGGAAAAGGATAGGGTTAAACGTTGGTAAGATTGCGTGGGTACAATTGATTGAGTTAAATCGATTGGATATTATAATTATGATAGAACAAAGATTCAATTGCATTCATTTTTGATATACTTAAAGAGAGATAATGATTAAACTGCCACTCCGTTGTTGCGAGATCAGCTGTTATTACACAGTGGACCAACAGATGATGCTAACGACTAACATACATCCTCAATGTGTAAAGACTTGTATTCGGTGTGGATTCCTATAATGCGGAATTTTGATCGACTGAACGGGTGGGAGAATCCTCTTGGATGAGTAAATTCTTTCGCAGTAAAAGGCGCAAGGCGAAAATTCTCTAAACGCTTATATTTCTTCCTTTTTCTACTGCTAATTGATTGGCCGATACAGCTCATCGAAATTTCGCATTCAGAAGTCCCCATTATACAATCTACACCCAAGGAATCCACACCGAACATTGGATTGGACTTCTGAGTCCTTCCCTAGGACGTATGGAGGAAAAAGACGCTTGGAAGAAAGAAGCGGAAAGGTACGAAAACACCCGAGTGATAGTGGAGACGCACATCCGTGGTCTCTTATCCCTGAAGAGGATGACATCTGAAGCCAGCCAAGGGCTACGAAGCCTTCTCGATGCGTGTACCAAGAATGCCGAGAGCTTGGAGTACATGCAACAGGAGATGTCTGGTGTGTGGGAGCTGATTGTAGTTTACCTACTCATAGCATCACAGTACAACTCAACACGCAAGCACTGGGAACAAGCTCTTACATCCGATGAGCTGCCGACGTACCAGAAGACGGTACCACTACACCACCGGCGTCGGCAACTCCGACTGTTTTTGATTGATTTTTTTATTCAACCATGAAGTGGATCTATTTTTATGTCACACCTACTGTGCCAAACTGATTTGACTTTGATATTTATTTTATGTAAGAAATAAAAGTTATCGTTATCTTTTGTACAGAAATTGCTCGTCTATGCTTATTTATCGGAAACATGTATTGGAATACCCTACTCTTTAAAAAATATGCGTTTTTCCTCGACAATAACACATTGATCAACAGTGGATCTTTTTTTTTTGCCGGTCACTGTAGTAGGGAGCATAGATAACGATTTATTTTTCCATTGGATAACTTAATTTGAACGTTATGATTATATTGTTTAGAGTGTATTTCAATGATTTTCGATCAGATTTAGTAAAATTTAGGACATTTGATTTATGGTGAATATAACCATAACCGAGGAATGCTGGAGGAATATATAAGCAGCCATCAACGACGCAGCAGAGAACGTGATCTGGTACGTTGAGCGGAGTCGAGGGAACGACTGGTTCGATGAAGAGTGCAGGGAGGTTTTGGAGGAGAAGAACGCAGCGCGGGCAATAATGCTACAGCACGGGACCCGGCAGAACGAGGAGCGTTATAAACGGAAGCGGAAGCAGCAGACCCGCCTATTCCAGGAAAAGAAACGCCGCCTGGAAGGAGCTGAGTGCGAGGCGATGGAGCAGTTGTACCGTTCCCAAGAAACACGGAAGTTCTATCAGAAGCTCAACACGTCCCGAAAAGGCTTTGTGCCGCGAGCCGAAATTTGTAGGGATAAAGATGGGGGCATTCTGACAGACGGCCGTGAGGTGATCGAAAGGTGGAAGCAGCACTACGACGAACACCTGAATGGCGCAGAGGACGCAGGCGTTGAAGTTCAAGTCGGTGGAAGAAATGACTACGTCAGCACAGCAGAGGATGGGAACGAACCAGCTCCCACGCTGAGGGAAGTTAAGGATGCTATCCAACAACTCAAGAATAACAAAGCAGCTGGCAAAGATGGCATCGGAGCTGAACTCATCAAGATGGGCCCGGAAAGGCTGGCCATCTATCTGCATCGGCTGATAGTCCGAATCTGGGAAACAGAACAGCTACCGGAGGAGTGGAAGCAAGGGGTTATATGCCCTATCTACAAGAAAGGCGACAAGCTGGAGTGTGAGAACTACCGAGCGATCACAGTCCTAAACGCTGCCTACAAAGTGCTATCCCAGGTCATCTTCCGCCGGCTTTCACCAAAAGTAAATGAGTTCGTGGGAAGTTATCAGGCCGGTTTCATCGACGGGCGCTCGACGACGGACCAGATCTTTGCTGTACGGCAAATCCTCCAAAAATGCCGCGAATACCAGGTCCCGACGCATCATCTGTTCATCGATTTCAAGGCGGCGTACGACAGTATCGACCGCATAGAGCTATGGAAGATTATGGACGAGAACGGCTTTCCCGGGAAGCTCACTAGACTGATTAAAGCTACGATGGACGGTGTGCGAAACTGCGTGAAGATTTCGGGCGAACATTCCAGCTCGTTTGAATCACGCCGGGGACTACGTCAAGGTGATGGACTTTCGTGCCTGTTGTTCAACATTGCGCTAGAAGGTGTCATGCGAAGAGCCGGGCTCAACAGCCGGGGTACGATTTTCACTCGATCCGGTCAGTTCGTTTGTTTTGCGGATGACATGAACATTGTCGGCAGAAGATTTGAAACGGTGGCAGAAATGTACACTCGCCTAAAACGCGAAGCTGCGAAAGTGAATGTGTCGAAAACAAAGTACATGCTAGCAGGAGGTACCGAGCGTGACAGGGACCGCCTAGGCAGCAGTGTTACGATAGACGGGGTTACATTCGAGGTGGTGGAAGAATTCATCTACCTTGGATCCTTGCTGACAACGGATCCGGCAGACAACGACAACAGCCGTGAAATCCGAAAACGCATCATCAGTGGAAGTCGTGCCTACTACGGGCTCCAGAAGAACTTGCGGTCAAGAAAGATTCCCCCCCGCACTTAATGTACCATGTACAAAACGCTGATAAGACCGGTTGTTCTCTACGGGCACGAGACGTGGACGATGCTCGAGGAGGACCTGCAAGCAATTGGTGTTTTCGAACGCCGGGTGCTTAGGACCATCTTTGGCGGCGTACAGGAGGATGGAGGGTGGCGGCGAAGATGGAACCACGAGCTCGCTGAACTCTACGGCGAACCCAGCATTCAGAAGGTCGCGAAGGCTGGAAGGATACGGTGGGCAGGGCATGTTGCGAGAATGCCGGACAACAACCCTGCAAAAATGGTGTTCGCCTCGAATCCGGCCGGTACAAGAAGGCGTGGGGCACAGCGAGCACGATGGGCGGACCAGGTGCAACAGGATCTGGCGAGTGTGGGTCGTCAACGAGGTTGGAGAGAGGCAGCCATAGACCGAGTATAATGGCGAAATGTTGTAGATGAAGTCATATGGTTAATACGATGCATGGCTATTTAAATAACAATAACCATGTGGAACAAACATGGGGCATTTTGGCATCTCGTTAAGTGGTGAAATTAATTTCACTACGAAATTCTAAACTTTTTCTGGCAACACTGCGGTTCGTTGTTTACATGTGCTTAGTGTCAAAAATAAAAAAAAAGATTCATTTTTCAAGTTTTATTAGTTTGAGTGGTTCTCCGTTAAAGGTAGTTTACAAAATATTCCATTTGTTATTCATATTTTGTATGCATATCACTATTTACAGTTACATAAATCTACATCTGCGTCGGCTTTTCCGGACAGGTCTAATCTTTCCGGCTTGGAAATTCTTTGAAATAGGCCATGTTGGACTGTTCACTGCGACCACTGTGTTTGGTTTCAAGGAGACTGAAAGGATGTCTTATATTGAAGGTTATATTTCGCGTTGAATTGAAATATAAAGGAAATGACAGAACCAGTCATTGCAATATTCATGGACAGTTTCTAGAATTTGGAAAGAAGTTCGCACACTGGTTCAGCCTTAATCGAACATTTAAGTTTTTCATTAATAACCGTTTAAACATGAAAAACAAGAAATATGTTTGGGGTGCGACGCCGGCGTAGTGGTTAACATCCATACCTCTCATGCCAAAGTCACGATTTCGAATTTCACCCCGGACAAGGTACTAAAATATCCAAAAGGTATTTGAGTGACTACAACGGAAGATGAACCAGCCCAGGGCTAAAAATCTCGATAATCAAGGAACTAAAAGATAAAAACTAAAAATAAGAAACATGTTTAAGCGAACATGACTCGTAACTCGTTGGTCCTTGAAAAACTACAAGGGGTTGTTCGAAATCATTACGTAAGACTACGATACTAAATGTAAGCCACTTAGATGGTACAATGTTCTTTTAACTAACCCTTAGATTATACTTGAAATTTATTCAAGCAATTTGATGAATTCTGATTGATTTGGTGCTTTATAACTTAGAAATGACTGAAAACATAGGAATTTTTTTTTTTGAGATGTGCTGGGTCGTCCAAACTGCTCAAGAGTTCAGAACTTAAGATCTACAGTTGTAACAGTAGCTTTATCTGATATACAATGTTATGATATGTATTCAAAAATATTCAAAGAATGTCCTGGAAGACCAACTGCCATTATGAGATAATCTTGGGATATTCTATGCCAAACAAACTAACTTAACTTTGTATAGCCCATAAAGCTATTGTTAAAATTGTAGGCCTTAAGTTTTGAAGGACAGTTGGAATGACCTAAAACAAAAGAGGTTATCCTATGATGTCTGTGGACGTTTCAAAATATTGAATATTTATCGTAGCTTTACATAGCCCAAAAGGCTACGGTTACTACCGTATATCTTAAGTTCTGAACTGAAGGTCAGTTTTTATGAACCTGAACATCCCGAGATAATCTGATAATGACTGGTGAGCTTACAGATACTTCACTGAATGTGTTTGAATGCATATCGTCACCTTTCATGTATTATAAAGCTAATCTTATGACTAAAGATCCTAAATTCTGAACTCAGGGGCAGTTTTGGTGACCTACAACATAACAAGATATCTCATTATATCGGTCGACCTTCCAAAAGACTCACTTATTTTTTCCCCTCTGCTCGGGACATAAGCCACTGCGACCAGTAATTTGATCTATTGTAGTATACTTTGTTTAGTGCATGTCGAATTACTTCATCACTATTGAGAAATGATGAAGTATTCGGTGTTTTTACAGTTCTTTGTTTTGTTATTAATCGAGTTTTTTTTTAAAGTTTCCCTATTTAAACCCTTTGTGAGTGACAGCACTCTTCAAAGGCGCGCCCCTTTATCAGTCAAAACCGGATTCATTGCAAACAAAACAAACAATGACTCCGATACTGATCATGCATCAAAATCCTAGTCCTAACCACTTCAAACTATAGAACATCAAATTGAAAATGAGAATTCGCATAAATGAAGACTAATCATTTTTCCTTATTCCAAGCTCATCATCGGTGGGTCAATCTGAGTATTGTCGCTTTTTAAAAGACATAAAATGTAATAAGGACTAATATACATTCCTCTGACTACAATAACAAATATGTTCCCTAGTTGGAATTAATTCGGACTAGGGTTCGGTGGTAGATCTAATACCCCGTAACGCACCAAGAAAAGGTCATCTCCCAAGTAACACTGCCAAAAACCACCCTGCTTTATTTAGTTTTATTAAGGTTTTATCAAAGCCACTACAAATCAATTTGGTTTTATTATTACACCAAGAGGTGCTAATAGGTTTTATATTTTAGTCAGGTTTATGAGAACGTTCACAGCTTGTTTGAAACGATCTTAAAATCTCGTTTTCTCAAATTCCTTTTACCCCTATCAAAGGTTTTATTTCGACTTAATGAACTCATCAAATGCTGTTTTGAAATGCCATTTTAGGACTCGTTCATATTATCTTATTATGGTTAGTTGAAAAAGCATTTTAAAACCATATTGCCTCCAGTAAATGCATTAAACGGAAAATTGGCATTGAGGGAAGCCCCCAAATGACCAAATAGTTTTAAAGTAGTCATTGCGAAGATAACATGGCTTAATGGCAGAACTGTGATTTTTTCCCAACCGCCATATTGAAATATACAAAATAATTGAAATGGGTAAAAACAGATGCACCAAATTCTAAATGTAATGCAAATGAACTGTACATCGAAGACCAATTTCTGCAGTTTTTTTAGATAAACTTATTGAATTCCATCAATTTTCAAGAAATTCATGATTAATTTATCGAATTTATTTGTTTTAATTTTGTGTTTGTTGTTGTGAATTCGCATAATTTCCGAGGCGCATTAATTTTCAGATCTTATCGTGCCAATATTCACCACAAAATTAAATGCGGATATGGTTTGGAGCATGATAAGCTGTAATAATCATAATTTGTTTTGGATATTTTGCTATCAAACAAAATTTCCCGCAACACTTGACCTTTTTCCTTTGATATTATTTACTGCTAAATGAATCTGAAGAGCAGAAAATCGAACAAAGCAGAACAACAGAAACCAACCACGATATCACAGTTAAGTTTGACAGCTGTGGCCATTTGGCCGCATTCTGGTATTAATGGCAGCCAAAAGGTTTTATGAAGGTTCTCAAGTGGTCATAGCATCTATCACTAGAATATTTTCAAAATATCTATGGTCTTATAAAGGTTTTATTAACTTGTTTTCACAACCGGTTGTAGAGTGGGCCACTTTGTACAAATGTTGGCTTTGAAGAAGCATAGAGTAGGTGTTGTTAGACAAATCAGTTGTGAATGTAGTTTTATCAACAAAGCCGGGAGGAATGCAATACGGCTGGAATAAAACTTAAATTGTTACTTGGGCTACCAGCGTTACGGGTCCTCACTTAATTTAGTCAAATACATTTTGTTACTTTATTTAGTCCAAAAAGCTGCAGATTTTGAGCTACAATTCAAAACATAAAATCTACAGCAATAGATTTTATGTTTTGAATTCCAGGAAAGTTTGGATAACCTAGAACATTCGAAGATTATCTCATAATGTCTGTTTTTCTTCCAAAATATTCGTTTGTTATGTTTCAATACACATCGTAGCTTTGTTTAGCCCGGAAAGCTTTTGTTACAACTTTAGGTCCTATTTTCTGATCTCAAGGATATTTGGGATCATCTAGAATATGTCATGTTGCATTATAATGTTGACTTTAAGAATGTTTGAATGTTTATTAGAACTTTGTATTTACTAATATGTACTGTTAAACTTAAATCTTAAGTTCTGAACTCCAGGATGGTTTGGATTACTTAGAGGTTCTCAAAGTTATAAAATCATGATTGTTGACTATTCAAGAGATTCATTGAATATATTTGAATGCATATGGTCACCATATATAGCTAAAAAAACTACTGTTACAACTGAAGACCTTATTTTTGGAACTTAAGGACAGTTTGGAGTACCTAGAATATCTCAAGACTGTCACATCATATATGTTGGCCTTCGGCACTATTCAATCAATATTGTCAAATACATATTGTCCCTTTGCACACTCCAAACACCTACTGTTACAACTGTAGATTTTATGTTTTAAACTCAAGGACAGTTTGGATGACCTAGATCATCCCCGTTTATGTCATAATGTTTTTTTTTACGTTCAAAAATATTCACTGAATATGGTTGAATACGTAGCGTAACTTTGTATAGCCCAAAAAGCTATAGTTACTACTGTAGATCGTAAGTTCTGAATTCAAGGACAATTTGGATGACCTAGAACATCATTAAGTTATCAAATAATTACTGGTGACCTTCCAAAAGGTTCATTCAATATGTTTGAACACATATCGTAACCGTATATTGCCCGAAAAGCTACTGTTACAACTGTAGATCTGAAGTTTTGAACTCAAGTACATATTGGATGACCTAGAACCTCCCAGAAAGATACAAAAATATGTAACGTTTATCGACGAGAATTAAATAATATGTACAATATTCTAAAACAACGTTGTATACTATTAATGAGGCATTTTTTTTCTTCCTGAACTTCTTCATATTCAGGATGTTCTAGGTCGTCAATTAGGCCTTAAACTCATGTGCTTTTTATATTTTCCAGATAAAAAAAAGTGATTAAAAACAAATTTTCCCAAGACAGTGTACACTTTTATTCAGTCTGTGTGATTTTATTCAGCCATTATCTTTTTGGGGTCATATCCTCTAGGCCTGAAGGAGTTCATATACTGTTTAAGGCAAGGTTTACATTTATGATTTTTTCAATAATATGTGGCCCAAAATCAACAATGTTCTCTATTGAAATTGATGCGTAGAAATACTTCCAATCGATTGATGTAACAATTTTGAATATCTTTTGAGAAATGACTGAGATATTAATACTCCAAATCTGACCACTTTTCGTGACGGTCGCAATGCGATTTTTGTTTGAATTGTATCCCAGTATAGAAAACAAAGACGTAGACCTACGTCAAAAATGCAATCGCACCTACTCCTTGTCACAATATTTTCAAAGAGGAGAAGTCGATCAAGAGAATTTGAAGAACTCCGATTCACCCTATTCCCTGCTCTATCTAGAATTGGTCTTACCATAAACTCTATTGTTTGGTTACTATTGATTTTATTGTATCTTTTTGTTGCTTTTGTTAACGCTAAACTTCTAAATTTTCTCAAGGAATAGAAACAAATAAGAAAAATCTTAACACCAGTAAATCGCCACCCTTCAACCAGAGATACACACCCCCCTTGAAAATTCAAACTAAAACCACTCACCAGCATTCGTCAGGTACTGGGACATGGATTCGACCTTCTCCTTGGTTTCGAACGACGCCAGCTGCAGACCAAGCGAACGGCAGTACTGGTAGGCGAGGAAGTAGTTCAACTCCGGCGAGTAGGGATTCATCCGGCTAACAAAGTACTGGACGCCATCCAGCTGGATTGTGGTGATACGTTGACCTAAAAGAAAGCAAAAAAAAGAAAAAGAAATAAAGCTGTCAACAATCGATGCATACTGAAATTTTATTGTGATAAGTAAATGCGAGTTCGTTGGTGCCCCTGTCCGAACTCCATCTGCTATTATTTTCGCAGACTGGTTGTTGTTGTTGTTGTTGTCGTTGGCAAGGCAGCTAAGCAGCTTGGCAAAATACGCGCAGTCAATGTGTTTACATTCTCGAAATTTCAATGAATATTAAATGGCCTCCAGGCGCACACACCCACACACAAAGAGTCACGCGCGGTCGGACACTCTCAACAGCGCGCAGCGGACCACTCAATTCGTGACTGGAATTTTCCGAAAGGATTAGCAGTGTTGGCGTGGTTTGGCGAGTTTCCCATGCGGTCGTCTGCCTGTGATAATTAATATGTACAAAATATGGGGAATTCTCCCAGCTGCCCGAAAGCGTGGGTCGGTTTCAAATGATTGATTTCCAATAGTATTATTCTTGAGTAGCTTTAATTATTATGTGGAAAGTTGCACCATTGAAGCCCACTTATTCGTTTCAAGGATGCTGTTCGACCAAAATTCTACAACTGGAGCAGATTTGAGGTAGGCATAGAGCGTTTGGGTGGGAGAGATTTTGGGCGCTTAACCAATAAGCGTGGTTCCGTACATTTAGTACCAATCCTCCGCACATTAATGGGACTGTGGGAGTTTTCACGTAACGTTGGAAAAGGGCCTACACACTTAGAAATAATGAATTTTACACAAGACGTAATTCATGTTTGTAAAAAGTCGAGGAACGTAAAGAAAGATTTCGTGTAAAATTATGTCTCCTGAAATAGACCCATACGCAATTTGACGAAATATGTGTTTGGTTGAATTTATTTTCTCATCCTGTTGCATACGAAGCAGTTGACCACGAGGATCCGGAATAATATCCGGAAGATGGACGTCAGTGCCGTCCAGCGCTCTTGTGAGAGCATCGCGACTAAGTTGCGTCGTACGGCTGACCAGGGTTCCTTCTCCAATATTCATTGACGTTTTTTTGAAGAATAAACATTATGTTTTTGAAAAAAAAATACTGAATTCGTTGAAAAAAAAAAACACGTAAAGGATTTGCAGTTGAGCCTTAAAAAAAGAACTACAGTGTGCCTCACAATAGGTGTCACCTTTCTTCAGTCTTGGTTTATTTCAGCTGGGTAATTTTAACAGCGGAATTGATGATACCCGTTTTGAGTGAATTCTTTTGACGATTCCGTTTTTTTATATTTATCAGCTACCATGGAAAACATACGGCACAAATTTTAAAATTACATTTGCAAAAGCTTAGACCGTTTCAGATATTCGATAGCCTTAAGCAGTTCGGAGTGAGTAAGCGTTTTGTTTTTTGTACCTTGAAACGGTTCAAGGGAACTGGAAATGTCCATATTCAACACAAAGAAGGTGCCAGACGAACTGCCAGAACGAAGAAAAAGATCAAATGTGTGAGGGAGCGAATAAGACGTAATCCAGCCGTATCTGGCCGTAAATTGAGCAAACAATTTCAAATGTCCCCTGCCCCC
This sequence comes from Aedes koreicus, assembly GCA_024533555.2. Classification (NCBI taxonomy): domain Eukaryota; kingdom Metazoa; phylum Arthropoda; class Insecta; order Diptera; family Culicidae; genus Aedes; species Aedes koreicus. The sequence continues at coordinate 162,183 of JAHHFK020000795.1, read as the reverse complement.
CCCTCCCCCACACCCCCCCCCCCCACAGCCCCCCCCAAAATATTTTTTTCCCCCCTCTTCCTCAACCCCTCCCCCCCCACCCACCAAAAACCCAACACCCCCCCCAAAACACCCAACCCCAACAAAAACCATCCCCCAAAAAACAACTTCTCCTTCTCCACCCACCAAAAACAACCCAATATTACTCACCTTAACCCCCCTTCCCCCCCTCCCCCCCTGGAAACAATCTTTCCACCACCCCCCCCCCCACACAAAAACCCACCCACTTCCCTTCCCCCAACCAAAATGCCTCATCCTTCCCCCCCCCTTACTCTTTGTTTGGGGTTTCACAGGGTGCGGCAGAAAATAATGCGAAAATGTTCAAACTTGAGTATTGGGTTAATTCGTGTAGCTAGTGACTAATTTCTGTCGAAAGTGTATATGTTTATGTTAACTTTCAAGTGCTGCATCCCAACGTTCTATTTGTTTTATTGCAAATTCGTCAAAATGATCGCGAAAGAAGTGATCACCAGTTTGTTGCTCGCCCAGAAGAAGTCGAAAGAGATTACCATGGTTGTAGGATGCCATTTGGCACCAGTTTACCGCATAAAAAAGTCCCTGCAGGATGGTTTAAGCAGCGGAAGCCGGGAAGTGGACGTTCGTGCTTTTCACGCACGCCGAACGTGATCAAATCGGTCCGTGCAAAAATTGCTCGGGTTGCGGGTTGCGTTCCATAAGAAAACTTGCAAAGGAAGCCAATATTACGGAGAAATCCATGCGGAGAATCATCAAAGAAGACCTGCATGCATCTTCCAGAGCCAGAGTGAAACGCCACTTGATTACGAACCGGGTCAAGGAACTACGAGTGACTCGTTCCAAGAGATTGCTTTCCCTGTTGAAGAAGGAAAAAATGACAATCCTGTTCTCCGACGAAAAGCTTTTCAGCATCGACACTGTGGCCAACAACCGCACGGACCGGTTCATTTCACCGCAGAAAATGGAGAACGTTCCGGAAACAGTGAAATTCAAATTTCAAATCAAACATCCGGCTGGTGTCATGATGTTTGGCTTGGTGGCGTCCAACGGTTTGAAAATGCCGCCTTTTTTTTATTGATGCTGGAGTTAAAATCAATACCGAAGTGTATATCGGTATTTTAAAGGACCAAGTGCTTCCCTGGGTGAAGACCAAAACGTTGTCCTACAGCAGGATGGAGCGCCGTGTCACACGTCCAATCGAACCCAACAATGGTTGAACGATAACATGAAGTTTTGGCCGAAGGATTTGTGGCCCCTAGCAGTCCAGATCTTAATCCGTTGGATTATTCGATTTGGGCATATGTTGAAGCACGAGCCTGCAAAACATCACACCCTAGTGTGAAAACCCTGAGGTCAACCATAACACGCACATGCCAGTCAATGTCGGAGGACTACGTCCGACGTCGGCTCGAGGATGTTATTATTAAAAATGGAGGACACATTGAATAAATTTGTTTAAAAGGACTTTATAATGATAACTGCACTCGAAAATGTTGATATTATTGCTTGAATTAGTTGAAAATTGGATTTGAAAGAAATAGAACAAATTTTCGCATTATTTTCTGCCGCACCCTGTAAAGCTTTAAAGAGATTACGGAATTTATATGGCGTATAAGGATTGATGAAATTAACGTTAATTTAATTGGTAAAAGGTTTTCATTTGGGTTTCCAGAAGCAAGCATGTGTGGATTTGAAATAGGGTCTCCTTAAAGCACCTTTCGGGTGTTAAATACCTCTGAAGAATCAGTTTCAAAATAAGTCAGGCATACTCAACACGACCGGTGGTCTCCTTTAATCGGAGTGGCGGTTAAGCCATCACGTTTGACTGATATTCAGGACTCTTCCCGAGCAACCAAAAGTTCTGGTGGGCTTCGTGGTCAAGCGGTTAGCGGCGTCATCCGTCGTTCAAGCGATTACCATGAAGTGAGGGTTCGATTCCCGCTCCAGCCTGTGGAACTTTTCGCAAAACGAAAACGTCCATACTGGTCCACTGGTCGTTAGGTTAAGTTGTCCGTTGTAATTCTCAATATGTTCGATGTTCAGTCTGTACAACCTTGAGTTGAAGACGGTGTAAATGTCTTTTAAAAGGTGTTTTTCTGGCTTAACCAGTAAATCGAACGATTATGATAAGAATTATATTCAGCTTGCTTTTTAAGTAACTAACCGAACTTTCTGGTTCGTGTTCAATGTTTAAGCTTCTAGCAGCATTCTTATAGCAACTTCTAAAGAAAACTTTGAAGTTCACGAAAGGTTTGTCAAGAGGTGGTAGAGAATGCTATTCAGCCCAAAAAGTACCTCAAACGAGCTCAACAAAACCCAAAAATCAAAAGAAATTTATACATGACATTTTTGTTGTTATATAAAGAGTGCTGTGTGAAATGATAATTGATTTCAATTTGATGAGTTTTTTTAGGTGAATTGCATTTTTCATAAATAGGGTTACTGCCTCCATATTAATTTCCTTGTTCCTATATTCATTCTACGATGAATCAAACAATTGGGCAGTTGAAGGATCGGTTTCGATTTCTAATAATGTTTGCTTACGTTAAATAACTTTGGTGGTGATGACCGTAGCCTCACGAATGTCTAATAAGGTCTAACCCCGAATCTACGGTGTAATGCGACCCGTGCTTATGGATGCATGGCTGGGGGGTGAAACAATTACTCAGTCGCGAACTGAGCCTGTGGGGAACCAGGGCACACCCCACAGTATCGGATCCCTTGCTGCACTCATGCAGGGCTCTGGCACAGTCGATCTTTACTTCCCGTGCTACTCGTGGGATTTTTAATGAGCAACAACAATATAAACGTAACAAAAGGTACCAACTGCCTCTCTCAGCCGGAAAAGATGGACACAGACCAGGGAGACTCTCTGGACGAAATCAAAGCCCAGTTAGACAGCAAATCACTGAAAAGCATGTCCACCAGTCCATCAATCAACCTGGACACACCAACTCCGAGATGGAAGATAGTGGCGAGGACGATGGAGTAAACGTAAATCAGCTGCGGCTAAACCATGCGAACCTCAGAACCCAGACCGGGTTAAGCTGAGTGGAGCCGAAAAAAAGCGTCTAAAAAAGCTGTTGGATCAAGGCTACGGCAAGGAGGAGGCCTATCGCCTTGCTAAAAAACCAAGTGAGACTTCGCAGCCAGAATCAGCGAAAAAGCCCAGAGCTGATCTATCTAGTGGGGAAAGTAAACCACATCCAAAGAAAACGAAGGAGGCATTCACGCCGAAGGGCTGGCTACACAAGGCCTGCAGTAAGCCTTCCAACGTAAGCCTTCGGTGAACAGCCGGCTACAAAAAGACAACCAAAGGTCCGGGAATATAAATGTCCAGGGTAAACTCAAGAAGGCTGGACACCCTGGCCCGATCGACAAAGAAAGGGTGACAAAGGCCCCGGGAAGCGGAGGTGAGCGTACTCAACCCAGGAAACCGAAAGTCCAGGGCAATAAGATAGAGGAATCGCACTCCACTACTCAAAAACCGCTTTACACGGAAGTTATGAGCCAAGTACGGATAGGAATAATTTCAAAGGACTACCCAACGACAACTCTAACAACACAACAATTGATTTTGGTCCAAGACACCAAAATCAATAAAGTAGTTGAGAAGCGGGGAACAGCAGTAAAACCGATCTTCAGAGGCTGCACAATAAAAACAGGCTTCCTGGTAATCAACTGCCATGACCAGGCCACAGCGGACTGGTTAAAGAACATAACTCCCAGCATGCAAGTGTACGAGGGAAAGCTCTTAGCGGTTGACGAAAAGGATATTCCTAGATCGGAAATCATGGTAGCCTACCTGGCAAAAAAGCGCCACGAAATCCAATGAGGAGATAATGGCATTCATAGAGACCCAGAACGACCTAAGTACGAACTCTTGAAGAGTTCTCCAGAGGACTATTCCCAATGGGAACGACGTCGAACTGATCGATGAACAGAAGGTGAAGGTGGGGATTCAGGATCAACTACATGTATCACACTGCCAAACTACGTCGGGCGAAGAAGGGCAGGACTGACCAGCGCGACAGTAACACTGGCGGCAAAAAGGAGCAGGCGAGAACGGTGGAGACGGAAGTTGCTGGTATCGCACCTGTAAAAAACCCAGAGAATACGCAAATGGGCCCTTCTGTGGACCGGGAGCAACGAGTCCCTGGGGAACCGTCGGTCAACAATCATAGAGTGCTGGGAATCTCAATACCAAAATGTAAGTTACTCTATGATGATAGCCATCCCTCCCCGAGGGCGGCTATCCTAGTGAATGGAAGGATTAGTTTTACTCCCATTACAGAATTTATCAAGAGAGACATCGTAGCCAACAGGATGGATTTGCCAACCGTCAGGGGTAAGTCTATAGTGAACGTTTCCTGGTGATGAAGAAGAAACTCCACCGTCCCTGATCATCTAGTTTGTCAACGGCTTCAGACAGCGAAATGAACAGTTCATCATCGGCTGTGACGCCAACGCTCACCACACTGTGTGAGCAAGTAGTGACGTCAACAAACGAGGTGAGTCCCTTCTAGAATATATTTCTGCTAACAACATTGATGTATGCAATATGAGGAACAAACCAACTTTTGTTAGCTCGAGGCGACAAGAAGTACTTGATCTGACAATGTGTAGTCAAATACTAACGGATAGGATTTCCTCTTGGGAAGTACCCGACGAGGAATCACTCTCAGACCATAGACATATCACCTTCTCAATAGAGAAGGGAGAAACACTGAGGGAATTTTATAGAGACCCTAGGAACATTACCTGAGATCTCTATAAACAAATTCTTGCGACCAAACAACCCTTGCTGGGCGAAAATATAAGAACAGCAGAACAATTAGAAGAAGCTTCTAGAATGGTCACAAACAAAATTCTTCAATCATATTATAAAAGTTGTCCACAAAGGGAAACAGTTTCAATCAGGAACAACGCTTTGCAAAAGATGAGGAAACTCTTTAATCGAGCAAAAGCAACGTCGGATTAGAGCCATTATAGGAAGACTCTAACCGAATATAATGAGTAAATTAGGAAAAGCAAACGGAAACATTGGAGATTCATGTGTGCAAACATCCAATGCACTCCAGAAGCTGCCAAGCTGCAAAAAGTCCTTTCCAAGGAACATTCAAATGGCCTTGGCAATTTAAAGAGGGACGATGGTACTTTTACAACAGGTCCTTCAGAAACTTTGGAAGTAATGATGGAATGTCACTTCCCAGGCTCAGTTGCTTCTAATGGGAAGCAAATGGGACAGTTGAGGGTGAATCCTGGACGAACTATGAACAGGAGTGATGCACTCGAAAAGTCCCGCAAAATTTTCTCAGCAACGATGGTGGACTGGGCAATCAATTCCTTCGAATCTTTCAAAACCGCGGGGGAAGACGGTTTCTTCCCTGCTCTATTTCAGCACGCTAGGGAAATGATTATCCCGATCTTAGTTCAGTTGTTTATTAGTAGCATGACCCTATGCTTTATTCCCGTTTGGTGGAGGAAGGTAAGAGTGATTTTCTTACCCAAGAACGGCAAAATGGATAAAACACTAGCTAAGGCATACAGACCCATAAGTTTAACCTCCATAATATTGAAAATAATGGAGAAAATATTGGACAATCATATAAAAAGCTCGTATTTGAAAATTCACGAGCTGATCAAGTTAAAGTTCTGTCCAGTTAGAATCCGGAATCACTTATTGTGTAGCAGCGGCACCGTGAACCGCAAGAATTCTTTTACAGCGGTTTGTTTACCTAGGCACCCACTTTATGTGGTATACATTTCACGGTGTTTCGTGTAGTGAGTTAAAAGTTATTCCAGATGGAAGCCAAGAGGAGAGAAAAAATTCTGCACACCCACGTTGATAATCCAACGTGGTCCGCAATAAAAATCGCAAAAACATTGAAAATCGCCAAATCAACCGTGTATTATCTGCTCCAACGTTTCAGGGAGCAAAAGAGCGTAGATCGAGTGCCTCAAGGTAAGCGTCGAAGTGGAACACATGACCGCAAGCTGAACTAGACGGTGTTGAGAACCGTCAGAGCAGACCCTGGACTATCAGATAATGAAGTCGCACAAAAATACGCTGCTGCTCGCAGAACCGTTCGAAGAATTCGTTTGCGAGCAGGACATCGTTCTCATCGAGCCAGCAAGCAACCAAACAGAACGTTGAAGCAAAGTTTCGTCACCATAACTTGAGCTCGGAAATTGTATCAGCAGGTTTTGACGCAGTACCAAGGATGCCTGCTCATCGACGATGAAACCTACGTCAAAATGGATTTTGACAGCTTCCTGGCAAAAAATTCTACATGGCGACGGCACGAGGAGATGTTCCTGCGAAGTTTAAGTTTTCTTATATGGACAAATTTGCCGAAGAACTGATGATTTGGCAAGAGATATGCAGCTGCGGAGCAAAGACCAAAGTGTTCGTGACGAATAAGAAGATGGACTCGAAGCTGTACAAGGAAGAATGCCTCAAAAATCGCGTACTAAAGGGTGATACGGTCAAAATTTGGTCAAGGTAAAACGCGTGTAAATCGGTGAAATCGTTTATTTAAAAAATCAAATTAAATTTCTTTTTCAAGTTCAATTAGTATTAAATTCAGGAAAAATATTCAGTTAGGCTTCCGCTTTTCCAAATCCGAATTGCCGGGCCTTACGCTTGACCCCTGCCATCAGATTTTGTACATCCACCTTGTCCACCTTCTTCGCCGCAGAAAGCCAGTTTGCCTTGAACTGCTGCTCGTCCTTAGCAGTTTTTTTGGTCTTCTTTAGGTTCCGCTTGACAATAGCCCAGTATTTCTGAATTGGGCGGAGCTCTGGCGTGTTGGGAGGGTTCTTGTCCTTGGGAACCACCTGCACGTTGTTGGCGGCGTACCACTCCATGGCCTTTTTACCGTAATGGCAAGATGCCAAATCCGGCCAAAACAGTACGGAACAACCGTGTTTGTTCAGGAAAGGCAGCAGACGTTTATTCAAACACTCTTTCACGTAAATTTCTTGGTTGACAGTCCCGGAAGCTATGAAAATGCTGCTTTTCAAGCCACAGGTACAGATGGCTTGCCAAACCAGATATTTCTTTGCGAACTTTGACAGTTTCGTGTGCTTGAAAATATCTGCTACCTTTCCCCTTCCTTTTACCGTATAAAACTCCTGTCCCGGAAGCTGCTTGTAGTCGACTTTGACGTAGGTTTCGTCGTCCATTACCACGCAGTCAAACTTCGTCAGCATCGTCGTGTACAGCCTCCGGGATCGCGCTTTGGCCGTCGTATTTTGTTTATCATCGCGATTGGGAGTCACTATCTTCTTGTAAGTCGATAGTCCGGCTCGTTTTTTGGCTCGATCCACGGTTGTAGACGATACACCCAGCTTATTTGCGGCATCTCGGAGAGATAGGTTAGGGTTTCGCTAGAAACTACCGGCAACTCTCTTTGTCGTCTCAGCGGCTTCCGGTTTTCGATTTCCCCCGATCCAGACTTCCTGGCTGTCGACAAACGTTCCCCAAACACTTTAATTACATTTGTAACGGTTGATTTGGCAACTTTTAGCGATTTTGCCAACTTTGCGTGCGAGTAGCTCGGATTTTCGCGATGCGCGAGCAAAATTTTGATACGCTGCTCTTCTTGCTTGGACGGCATTTTGACAACTGAAGAGTGAATTCCAAAATCAAAATAGGAGCAACATTCTACACACACACACCTTCAAAATGAGGGGTGTTCAGGTTTTTTAAATGCAAAATTGAAAGAAATACGTCAAGTTGATATTGACCAAATTTTGATCGTATCGCCCTTTACTTCAAACCCCAACCCCGTTCCCCTTCCCCCCCCCCCCCCCCCCCCCCCCCAAATACTTCACAAAAAAAAAACCCACCCCCCCCCCCCCCCCCCCCCCCCCATAAACGAAAAAAAAAAAAAACACCCCCCGCCCGCCCCACAACCAAAGAACAACCCCCCCACCCCCCCCGAGTGTCCTTGAGGAAAAAAAAAAAAACGCTTTTCCCTTACACAACAAAAAAAAAAATTTTTTTTTATTATTTTTTCTTCAAAGACAGAAATTACCTTTGTTTTAATGTATTAAACTTATTTGTGAGTCAATCCGTTACCGAGATGCAGATGATTTTATTATTCCGGATTCTAATTAAACATAGCTTTACAATTTGTCTATTCAAAACTCAAGTCAACGATAACAGCTCTGCACACGTTGACACAAAAAATTCAAAAAAGCAACGAACACAAGGAAGTGGCCTTTTGTGCATTCCTTGACATTGACAGTGCTTTTGATAATGCTTCACATGCTTCAATCAGTTCAGCTATGAATACACGGGGCTTTCATGGCTCCATCGTAGACTGGATCACTGCAATGCTGACATATCGCTGCATTGTCTCTAGATTAGGCGAATCAACAGTTGAAGTAAGTACATCAAAGGACTGTCCGCAAGGAGGTGTACTCTCACCACTTTTGTGGTCTTTAATTGTTGATGATCTGCTGAATAACTTGGTGGCTATGGGCTATGAAGTCATAGGCTACGCGGATGACATCGTAATAATAATACGAGGGAAGCATGATGCAACGTTATCAAACAGAATGCAATCAGCATTAAACTACACTCTTGCTAGGTGCAGGAGGGAGGGGCTGAATGTAAACCCTTGAAAAACAACTCTTGTAATTTTTACAAGGAAAAGACTTATCAACATAAAGACACTGTCTTTAGATGGGGTACAGTTGACTTTCTCCTCTCGAGTTAAATATCTAGGAGTCATGCTAGATCGGAAATTGAATTTGAGTAAACACTTAGAGCATGTTGTAAACAATGCAACTGATGATCTTTGGGCCTGTCAAAGAGCAATTGGGAAGAAATGGGGACTGAGGCCTAGAATAATCCGTTGGATTTATCTGGCAGTTATAAGACCCAAGATATCGTATGTTTCTATAAACTGGTGGCCCAGTACCAAAATAATTTCAGCACAACGAGAACTGCCTAAACTGCAACGTTTAGCAACTCAGGAGCTATTCGAAGTACTCCCACTATCACTCTGGATGCCATAATGCACCTGTTACCCTTGCATAAATTTGTACAGGTAGAGGCAGTAAAAAGTGCCTTAAAACTTAAATGGTATAAAAGGATCGTTGAGGGTGGCCTAACTGGATATTTACATATAATAAAAAATGTCAACATAAATCCGTTGGTGACACAAAATGAAGACTGGATGCAACAAAAACCCCATGATCGGAACACGTGGGAATGTGGTGGGCCAACAGTTTCACCAGGATCTATTGTATTTTACACAGACGGTTCTATAATGGGTGATAGAACTGGGGCTGGAGTGTATGGACCCAGGACTAAACTTGCCATACCAATGGGTTAATGGGCTATGGCATTTCAAGCCGAAATTCAAACAATCTTAGAATGCTTAGAAAACTATCAGCGCATTGGAGTGCTATTCCAGGCTTGTGTGGGAATGCATTGAATTACTAAAAGAACTGGCTTCAAAGAATAGGGTCAACCTATTCTGGGTACCAGGTCAAAGTGACATTGCAGGCAATGGGGTGGGGGGAGGTCTCTGGGCACCTTCTATGGACCAGAACCTTTCTGTGGAGTATCCTCAAGTGCATTATCGATGGAGCTTAGAAACTGGGAGAAACAGACTGTAGGAGCAAATTGGCACACTGTAACCAGTCAAAAAGATTCCTAATGAAGCTAAAGAAAATTCAATCTGAAGAATGTCGGTTCTGTGGGTTCAAATCTGAATCCTCAAAGCATCTACTTTGTGAATGCAGTTTTCTCGTTAATAAGAGGAAACGTTATTTCTGGAGTTGCATTATGCAACCTCGAGATATCTGATGGAATATAAATCCCAAGAAGGTAGTAGCATTCATTATGGATGCTATTCCGGACTGGGGTATAACGCAGGCCTAAAAGAGAACCTCCAGTCCTAAATACTGGAGGGTGTAGAAATGAACTGCGCACAACGAATGGGTCTTACCACAATAGGTCAATAAATGGTCACAGTGAGTTTGTACCCCGGCAAAAGAAGAAGAAAAAAAGAGGGTTAAGTTGAATAGCAACATTCTCAAACTTTCAAGTTGCTCTAGGTGTTAATGATACTTTAAGAAAATTAAGTTCTGCCTGTACGTGAAGTGTCTTGTTATGCAGCAAACAAGTTCCATGAAACTAAATTTCAACTAAATGTGAACCTCTGAGTTCTCATCTCAAGTAAAATTCGAACTTTTGGTTGCTTGGGTTCCCCCGCACGGTTACACATTTGATTTGATTTGGCTCATGTTGAAAAACCCCGATCTTATTTTGCTACTCGCTCACGGTTCTTCCCCAGTCTCATCGTGCTAATTGAATTGAAATACATAAAATACTCCGGATTGAAAGCCACATTTTCAAGACGATACACATACCCTTCTCTTCAAAAAATATGCTAAAACGAAATTAGCACTCTTGCAAGAGTTCCCAAAATAACCCTTTTAAACAAGTCATAAGGAAGTGAAAGTTATTCGTTTTTCATTCCGCTTCAGCCCTTCAGATTTTATTTTGCATACTTAATGTTACTTTATCAGCACTTTTGATTTATTCTCGCTCAGCCAACATTCTTCCATTCCACTGACTGCTACAGGAGGCTTTTATGCAAAAGAGCTTCCGCCAATGCCACCTACTTCGATAACGAGCTTTTCTTTGAGGTTCATGCCGAAACTTTTACCTTCAAGGCGGCAATGATAGGGAAAAGGATGCTATTTTTTTTCTCCTCGCAGCTTGCAGTACTTTAGAACACCATGTTGGAGCTCATGTGACACAAATGTAGCGCTAATGGTTTAACGGATAATTAAACAGGATTTTAAGACGCCTTCCGAGTGTGATGATGGGGCGGAGATGCTCTTACCCTGCTTGAATAGCGTGAGTAATCCTCGTCCAAGTTGACTTTGACACATTGTGTGGTGTGGCTCCCGTCCTTTCGCGAGGCTTCACGGAACCCACAGTTGTTGATGGCGCTTCGTTCGAACTTCCGGGAAAGCTTATTTTTTCCCCTGTGGAATGTAAATTATTGCACTCTGTTTGCGAGGGTGCTTGACATGGTCTACGCTTGCTTTGTCGGCAAATTTGAATAGAAAAGTGTGGCTGGCGAACGGATGAGCGTGAGAGATGCAGGTGGTTTCGGCGTAGCACCGGAATGGACACGTGAACCTTGTTGAGTGGAAATTAGAGATCTGGAAAGAAGAAGGCGGATATTGATGCCAGTGTGCACTCTGCTAGTGCACGTTCGTGTGTTTCGGCGAACGGATGACAAATGGAGCGCTGCAGGGTGCTTTACAGCTCGAGCACCACGTCGGAGGGTGGTTCGCAAATTGTTAATCGAACAACAAACAGAGCCTTTAATTTTCGCTTTAGTTAGCACTAATTCAACGCATGTTGAACACTAAATTCTCATTCCATTTGCGTAAAAGTTAGACAACATTTCAGAGCCACTCGCTTTTTTCGAAGAACTGCAAACCGACCAAACCCCACCGGGATTGTGGCAGACCGACGTAGAACGATTGTTCGAGCGTGAAAAGAAGCAAACTGAAATACTTCGGCACGATCACAGTAGGTGCTGCATGCAATGAATCACAAATAGTTTGTCCTTCTTCCAGCATCGTACCGAGTGCTTTGTTTCATGTCATAACCACAAACCGCTATTTTCTACTCCACATCAGGACGCATCCACTGCCGTCGACGTTTTTTTATTTTTCGGTTCACTTGTTGATGGACAACCAATGCACTCGGTCAATCCACCATCACACAAACAAACTGGCTTTCATAAATCCGACTCACTCGTGCAGTAATCCATCATCAGAAAGCTCTCCGACTGACTAACTACGTCATCCTTACTAGAGAGCAAAATCGAAACACGCTCCCGGCGAGATCAGGTCTGCTATTTATTTTCCATTTCTGGAAAATCACTTCAGCACCCTTTCCAACAATGCTCCTGATCCTAATTAATTCTACCATTAGGAGAGTGATTACCCTCGATTTTCCTCTCGGGGTTTCGTTCTTGTTCCGCTTCTTCGTGCTCCCATCGGCAGTTGCATATTAATTATCGCAGAAGCTCAGTCCAAGCAGCAGCCCCCGATTCCTGTTGATTTAATCGGATAATTTCAATCTGTTAACATATTTTCACACCCGCCGTGGGAGGATTGGTAAGCGATTTTGGTCAGCGGTTTTCAATCATATCTATCCCACCCATCGGTCAATTATAGCCTTCGACGGTTGTCGAAGGGATTAAGACAAGAAGAAGAAGAAAATACTACCTCTACAGCCACTCGAAATCGTAGCATTCTGATACGGGCACTGATGGACGACGTCGCGGCGCTACGGGTAAGGATTTCGACGATCGATGATGGGATGGCGAGAGGGAATGGAGAAAATAAGTTGGCACTGAGCTTCATGGCACGTGAACAGAGGATTCAATTATGAACCCTGAGCTCGCAGTTTGCGGAGTTCGGAGGGGGTGTTCCAGCGGAATTTCGCCTTTCGGTGAAGGATTTTAAAATGAAGAACGAGCAACCCCGGATGTGGAAGGGAGTGATTGTTTTGGGGAACAGCATTGGAACATGGTGCCAACAAGGATGATGCGGATAATTTCGATCATTATAAAGACGTTAGGTACCTGCAAAGAGAAGAGAAAAGCGAGAATTAGATTGAATTGTAGCTGATAACGTGATTTTAGATGTTTCTATTTAAAGAGCGGTGATTGAGAGCTTTTTCACATCCGAAGATGAGATGAGACAACTAGGTAATGGAGTCGATCCAGTTTTGATTCAGTCGCTGATTGGTTGATATTGAAAACTTCAAGTGTATTTAATTCTACCATCGAGGCTGTTGTTTTGTTGAAGGCCGAGTTGCTAGGTTACAGTCATTGGAAAGATAAAGTGCTCACCGAATTATTATTTCAACTTCTCTAAAAAACTTGTTCGTTAAATGAACAAAAACTTCGAAATATTGTTTTATTTATTACTTGCTGAACTCGGTGCAAGCCTTGCCACGCTTGCAACTAAATGAATAAAAATATAATTGAACAGGCGCATTTATGGTTTTTTAATGAATTTTAAGGAGTTTTGTTAATTAACCCTCGGATCGTTTGCTTCTACCATGGTTTTTCTTTCTGTGTAGAAGTACTTCATAGACAAAACATTTATCTTTAAACTACGCCGTATCCGGACAGTTTGAACGTAATTTTCTCTTGCATAACCTTAGATTAACTTCTTGTGCATAATGTAGCACTGAGAGTAACTCAAGCATCCCCCATTCTTGACTAAGAAGGGGTTCAAACTACTATCAAAACATGCCACTTTCCCGAGAAACACACATTTTATGTTTTAGTTGCCTGGATAATTCTCATGTTTGGTTGAAATGTCTGTTTCATTTGTATGAGAGTCCCCCCCCCCCCCCCCTCCAGATGGGAGTGGAGTCTCGAACCATCATAAGAACCTTCTCCGGCTCCAAAAACCCTTATGGTTTGGTTTAAATTTGTGTTCCATTTGTATGAATAACTTAAATCCACATTATCATTGTTGGTCTTAGACCCCATTTTCTGCCAAATGTTTTGAGCATATCAAGAAAGCACTGGTCAAGGCTTCTGGTCACACACTTAACATGAGCATTCCAGTTTAGTTTGGCATCCATTATCACTCCTAGGTATTTCACCTGTTCACTCAGATGGATTTCCAATCCTCTTAGCTTAAAAGCTTTTAGATTCAACTTCCTTTTCCTGGTGAAAGGTACAATTATTACTTTTAAGGGATTTATGCTAAGGCCCTCCTGAATACACCAAGATTGGGTAAATTTTAGGGCCCATTCCATTCTCTCTGAAATGGCATTGTCAAACTTTCCTCTCACTATGATGACTATATCATCTGCAATGCCTACAACCTCGAAACCTTTTCTCTCTAAGCTACTTAGAAGATCGTCTACAACAAAGGACCACATTAGTGGTGAGAGGACTCCTCCTTGGGGACAACCTTTCGTTGCCCGTACTTCAATAGACGAACTTCCCAGCTCTGAAGTGATTTCTCTTTTTGCAAGCATGTTGTGAACCCAATTAATTATGTTCATGTCAAAGTTCCTTTTCTTCATGGCCCAAGCCATAGACGAATGGGAAGCGTTGTCGAAAGCTCCTTCAATATCTAAGAAAGAACAAAGTGCTATTTCTTTTACCCAAAGAGCCTTTTCTACCTTTGAAACCACAGAATGCAGTGCCGTAACTGTTGACTTACCAGACTGGTAAGCAAACTGGAACTCAGATAGTGGAAACTTGTTCATGCAATTTGAATTGATATAAAGGGTGTATTCGATAAAAATGGTACACACATATATACTCATCAAAATTAAACTGATTATCGGATTTTCTTGAAATTTTCAGGGAATGAAGAACTACTAATGAGTTTTGATTTACAACATTTGTTTTATTCAATTTCGTCTCCCATCCCGAATGCCCGCACCTTCCTTTTCACTCCACCCATCAAATTTTGTACAACCGATTTTCCCAGTGTTTTTGTTGTTTTTACCCAAATTTTCTTCAATTCTAGCTCTGTTTTTATAGTTTTGGGATGTTTGCGAAGTTCCGTTTTCATAATTGCCAAGAAGTTTTCAATTGGACGAAGTTCCGTTTCATATCCTTTGGCACAAAATTGACTCCGTTGGCTCGGTACCACTCCAATACGTTTCGAGCGTAGTGGCAGGATGCTAGATCAGGCCAAAACAGAGTTGATCCTTTGTGCTTCTTAATGAATGGCAAGAGACGCTTCTTAAGGCACTCTTCCGTGTAAATCGCACCGTTTATTGTTCCGGAAGTGATGAAGGGAGCACTTATTTCACCACATCCGCAAATCGCCTGCCAGATTAGAAACTTCTTTGCAAATTTCGATAGTTTCTTCTTTCGAACATCCTCCGGAACATCGAACTTCGACTTGGCAACGAAATATTCTTGCCCAGGAAGTTGACGGAAGTCGGCCTTGACGTATGTTTCGTCATCCATCACGATGCAACCGGATTTGGTGAGCAGCTTCGTGTAAAGTTTCCGGGCGCGGGTTTTCGCAGTGATGTTTTGTTTTTCATTCCGGTTTGGGGCTTTTTGCACTTTGTAAACATGTAACCCAGCACGCTTCATGGTTTTCTGCACAAAACCGACTGACACCTTAGACTTTATTATCGACATCTCGAATTGACATGTTTGGACGGTTCTTGAATTGTTGTACGACTTTCCTGGCCATTTTACTGTCCATTGGACCACTTTTACGACCACTCCCTTCCTTCCTTTGGACACTCAGACGCTCCTTGAAGGTTCTTATTGCACGAGACACAGTTGTATTTGCAATTCCAAGCCTTTTAGCAATCCACCGGTGGGACGCCCCTGGATTTTGATTGTGAGTGCACAAAATTTTCTCACGGACAATTTCTTGTTTCGACGACATGACTGGAACTACTGAATGTATAACTATGAAACTTGGCAGATGTAAATAATACACCATGGATAAGATCTACTCAAATTTCTAGGTTTTTTACTCATACGATTCAAAAGTTACAAAAGATTTTCTGTGTGCCATTTTTATCGAATACACCCTTTAATCATTCAACTTTTCCATAGTCTTTAAAAGGACTGATGAAACACTAATGGGTCTGTATGATTTAGGAAGCGCCTTATCTCGCTTTCCTATTTTAGGTATGAAGATAACTTTTACTTGTGTCCATGAATATGGAACATGGTTGAGTCTGAAACTTGCCTTAAAAATCTCAATTAATGACGAAATCAACGCTGCTTCGCCGTTTTGAAGCAATACTGGAAATACTCCGTCCGGCCCAGCAGTTTTGTAAGGCTGGAAAGATCTCAATTCATTTTCTACCCTGGCTTTCTTAAAAATTTGATCAGCCAAGTCTTTTGTGGCGTTTACTGTTTCAACAAACATTTGGGGTGTTC
Source organism: Aedes koreicus (assembly GCA_024533555.2). Lineage (NCBI taxonomy): Eukaryota > Metazoa > Arthropoda > Insecta > Diptera > Culicidae > Aedes > Aedes koreicus. The sequence continues at coordinate 146,227 of JAHHFK020000795.1, read as the reverse complement.
TTGTAGAATATATTTTACCTACAAGTGACCCATCACTGTTTGGATCTACACCCAAAACTGATCCAGTGAAAATGGGTTTCCATAATCAATTTTAACGTTTCACTGGGAGTTTTTGTGAAAACTCCATCCTCATTTTTCAGATTTCCAAGTTCAATCGTATGATCTTTTGCAAGAGCCCTCTGAAGTCTTGCGACTTCCGGACTCTTGCTTATGTTTTCACACGTTAGAACCCAGGATCTTCGTTTGGATTTTCTTATTTCTTTATTGTACTCAGTAAGTGCACTCTTATAGGGGGTCCAATCTGAGGTTCTTTTCCCTTTATTAAACAATCTACGAGATGGTTTTACGCAGACATTCCAATTTAGAGTTCCACCATGGAACATCCCTGTTAGAGGACGATTTGATATTTGATGAGAGATATTCCAATAAGCACTCCCCTCGACTGTTGATATCCGTACTACCCCACACGGTATGATGTGCGTTGGCATCACAGCCAATGATGAATGACTTATTATATGCTTTAAAAAATCTCTAAAAAATGTTGAACGATATCCCAGTTAAAATGATTCTCGCTAACGATCTGGCGGGCACAAGAAGAAAAGGCGCGAAATAGATCGATCAAGTAAAGATTGGACTCGGAAAAAATGCGACACTTTGTTTTGGGTGTTACTTTTATCGCGAGGGTAAAAATTAATGAAATTTTAATACTAGGTAATACTAGTTTAGAGTGTAAAGGGCGATACGGTCAAAATTTGGTCAATATCAACTTGACGTATTTCTTTCAATTTTGCATTTAAAAAACCTGAACACCCCTCATTTTGAAGGTGTGTGTGTGTAGAATGTTGCTCCTATTTTGATTTTGGAATTCACTCTTCAGTTGTCAAAATGCCGTCCAAGCAAGAAGAGCAGCGTATCAAAATTTTGCTCGCGCATCGCGAAAATCCGAGCTACTCGCACGCAAATTTGGCAAAATCGCTAAAAGTTGCCAAATCAACCGTTACAAATGTAATTAAAGTGTTCGGGGAACGTTTGTCGACAGCCAGGAAGTCTGGATCGGGGGGAAATCCGGAAGCCGCTGAGACGACAAAGAGAGTTGCCGGTAGTTTCAAGCGAAACCCTAACCTATCTCTCAGAGATGCCGCAAATAAGCTGGGTGTATCGTCTACAACCGTGCATCGAGCCAAAAAACGAGCCGGACTATCGACTTACAAGAAGGTAGTGACTCCAAATCGCGATGATAAACAAAATACGACGGCCAAAGCGCGATCCCGGAGGCTGTACACGACGATGCTGACGAAGTTTGACTGCGTGGTAATGGACGACGAAACCTACGTCAAAGCCGACTACAAGCAGCTTCCGGGACAGGAGTTTTATACGGCAAAAGGAAGGAGAAAGGTAGCAGATATTTTCAAGCACACGAAACTGTCAAAGTTCGCAAAGAAATATCTGGTTTGGCAAGCCATCTGTACCTGTGGCTTGAAAAGCAGCATTTTCATAGCTTCCGGGACTGTCAACCAAGAAATTTACGTGAAAGAGTGTTTGAATAAACGTCTGCTGCCTTTCCTGAAGAAACACGATTGTTCCGAACTGTTTTGGCCGGATTTGGCATCTTGCCATTACGGTAAAAAGGCCATGGAGTGGTACGCCGCCAACAACGTGCAGGTGGTTCCCAAGGACAAGAACCCTCCCAACACGCCAGAGCCCCGCCCAATTGAGAAATACTGGGCTATTGTCAAGCGGAACCTAAAGAAGACCAAAAAAACTGCTAAGGACGAGCAGCAGTTCAAGGCAAACTGGCTTTCTGCGGCGAAGAAGGTGGACAAGGTGGCTGTACAAAATCTGATGGCAGGGGTCAAGCGTAAGGCCCGGCAATTCGGATTTGGAAAAGCGGAAGCCTAACTGAATATTTTTCCTGAATTTTATACTAATTGAACTTGAAAAAGAAATTTAATTTGATTTTTTAAATAAACGATTTCACCGATTTACACGCGTTTTCCCTTGACCAAATTTTGACCGTATCACCCTTTAATGTTTATGTGTGCAAAATTTTATTGCGATTTGTCAAGCAGTTTTCAAGATGCATTCGAAACAAGAAGAGCTACGCCAGCAAATCTTGGGCGCGGTGATCGATAATCCTGGTCAGTCGCACAGATGGATCGGCAAAAGGCTTGGAATCCACCATTCCACCGTGTCCCGCGTTGTGAAGATGTTCCAGGAGACGAAGACCATCGAGCGGCGCGCTGGAAGCGGCCGAAAACCGAAAACGGAATACCCAGAGAAGGCGTGGAAGATAAGGCAGTACTTTAAGAATAACCCGAACCTTTCCACCCGAGACGTGGCCAAAAAGGTCAATTCGTCGAAGTGGTTCGTCCAGCAGACCATGAAGCGGGCTGAGCTTCGTGTTTTTAAGGCCAGGAAGGCGCTAAATCTGACTGACAAGCAAAACACGGTGGCCAAATTGCGTACGCGGAAGCTGAACCGTGAGTGACTGGTCAAGCCAGGCTGTATCGTCATGGACGACGAGACATATTTCAAGGCGGACACCAAACAAATCTCCGGCCTCGAGTTTTTTGTCGGTACGTCCCGCATGCAGGTTCCGGAAAAGTTCCGGAAGAGAAAGATGGACAAATTCGCAAAGAAGTACCTGTTGTGGCAAGCGATCTGCGAGTGCGGACGGTTCAGCAAGCCGTTCTTTACAACCGGCACCATAAACGGGCAGATTTGTTGAGAGGAATGCTTGCAGAAGCGCTTGCTGCCCTTCCTCCGCTCTCACCGTGGTCCCACGCTGTTCTGGCCGGATCTCGCTTCGTGCCATTACGCCAAGCCTGTAATGGATTGGTACGAAGCGAAGGGCGTTAATGTGGTCCCGAAGGAGGCGAACCCACCAAATACACCAGAGCTTCGTCCGATCGAAAAGTTTTGGGCGATAATGAAGAAGAAGTTTAAGAAAAGCGGAAAAACATTCAAAACCGATGAAGTTTTGAAGAAAAACTGGGAGAAATTGTGTAAGGAAGATGGACAAAGCCTCGCCCAAGATCTCATGAGCAGTGTTATGAGAAATGTATGAGCATTCAGCTTGGGGGAGAAAATTCAATAAATGAATTATGCCAAAACATAGCTAATATATAGTTATTTAATCCCTGAAAGTTTGAGAAGTATCCGATTTAAAATGATTTTTTGGTGATCATTTTTGTGTGTCTCCTTTTTTCCGAGTCCAGTCTTTAGACAACCAGCGGACCCTTCGCAAAATGCGAGGCGGGCAAAATGCAACCGTGGACTGAATAGAATTGAGTCAACTTTTGTGTACTACAGAGCAGTGGTGGTAACGGCTGACATTTTTCAGTAACGGTTTACTTCTGAAAAAAAATGTCACTGGACAAAGCTAACAATTGTTGCGTACACCTCCCGCTTCAAGCTAATTGTAATGTTATGTGACCAAAAGACGAAAAGCAAATAGCACGAACATCCCGTATTCTTTTTTATTTTGCTTTTTGATATGAGAAAGTGTGTGCGGTGTCGTATGAAAGACAAAACATTTATTTTTTCGATTCCTTTTGGTCATATACCCCTTTCTCTCGTTTATATTAATGTAAAAAAATGTCATGACATTTAGAAAAGAAAATGTAGAAGACATTTCTTTTTAGCAAACGAACCAACTCGGAGCTAACGAAAAATCTCTTCACAGCTTATTTTTTAACCGTTATGTGTCCAACAGAGAACAAATTCGCCTATTTCAATTACAACACAAGAGATTTCATTATGTTTTCGTAGAAGGATATCAAAACTCTGTAGGAGGGAAATAATAAGTGCAAAGCAAGGGGAGAGGGGGGGGGGGGGGGCTTATTTTATTACGTGAAAGGCCGACAGAAAACATTTTTAACACGGAATTTAAAATGACCATTACTAAGGAACTATCCAACCGACTATAAATCTTTTAGCAACTTTGGATTAAGGAACTCAACCACTTTCTCAAAATTGTCTCATAGACATGAAACATGGCATGCAGCATATCAAACTTTATGATTTAGCTAAGCTAAGTCATCAGAAGACATTTTGATAATTTCTGACCATACATATCATATCAAACTTTATAATTTTTTTAAAAATAGATCTACGGATGACATTTTTAGGATTCTTGACCATACTGGCCACTAGAAAATGCCCCGCGGGATCCGAGTTCTACCGGAATAGTGGCCACATTCCAATATTTTCCAAAACCTGGCTTGCGACATATCAAACTTCATGATTTTGCAAAACTTTGCCTTCGAAGGACATTCTGAAAATGTCTGACCACACTGGCACTATAGGGAGGCCCTGCGGGATCCGAGTTCCTCTGGAAAAGTGGACATATTCAAAGCTTTTCGAAAACCGGGCTTGAAACATATCAATCTTCGTGATTTTGCAAAAATAGATCTGCGGAGGATATTCTGATGATTTCTGACCATACTGGCCTCTAAGGAGTATATCAAATATAAGCTATCCACATACATTTGCGTTGTACGCATGTATTTGTGATGGTTTTTTATGCTCTGAACACTGCATGCTGTGCGTTTGACTGTCAGCTTTCTTTTGTTTTCTTGTTTGTGCGGTTCAAATTCTGCGTTTTCAAAATGTCGCGTATTGGAAAGGATGTGAAAATTAAGGTTCTGGACACATGGCTAAGTGAGAAGGGTATTACTATGCGAAAATTGGCGAAGCGGTTTGGAATTCATCATGCGAGTGTTAAAACCATCATTAATAAGTTTGGGGAACACTATTCTTTGGATGAGCTACCAGGAAGAGGCAGAAAACCCGGTTCTTCCAACCCGAAACTGGAGCAGAAAGCGGTATCTCTAATCATGAAGAACAAATCAATGTCAATACGTGATTTGGTCAAAAAAGCAGGAACGAGTGTTGGAATGATCCAGCGTATCAAGAGGCGAAACCACCTGAAGACCTACAAGAAGCAGAAAATCTCGAAACAAAGTGCAGAACAGGAGAAGCGAGCAGCAACAAGGGCCCGGAAATTGTATTCGCTTCTTTTGCAGCGTCCGGATGCATGCGTTTTGATGGACGATGAGACCTATGTAAAGGAGGACTCAAAAACCCTTCCAGGTCCACAATACTTTACTGCCGTCGTTGGGGAGGATGTGAGCGATGCGGACAGGTCGATTCAAGTGGAGAAATTCGGTCGAAAGGTACTGGTATGGCAAGCAATATGTTCCTGTGGTTTGAAGTCAACCATTTTTTACACTACCGGAACTATAAATGCGGAAATCTATCGATCTGAGTGTCTCCAGAAGAGATTGTTGCTTTTATATAAGAAGCATAGTACACCTCCACTGTTTTGGCCGGATTTAGCGTCGGCTCACTATGCCAAAACCACTCTCAATTGGCTTGCGGAAAAGGGTATAGATTTCGTTGAGAAAAATATCAATCCCCCAAATTGCCCTCAGCTTCGACCCATCGAACGTTACTGGGCAATCGTGAAGAGGGTCTTCAAGAAGACTGGTAAGGCAGCTGGGAACATGCAGGAGTTCAAAAAAATTTGGGCTCAAGCGTCCAAAAAATGCGATGCAACACTTGTCCGGAACTTGATGAAGAGCATTCGATCCAAAGTTCGAAAATTCGTGAAGGAATAACTTAGATTTCATCCGGTCTTCATTATGTTCAAGTTTAACCTCGTACAATGAAGGATCAATTTTTTGTATGAATAAAATATCGGTTTTCAACAAAATTTGAAAGAAAGTTTGTGGATAGCTTATTTTCGATACACTCCTTAAAGCGCGGCCCTCCCCCCTCCCCCCCCGCCTCCCCCCCCCCCACTCATTTTTTCACAACCTCTTTCTTGGCCTTTTTGGTCTCCCCCCCCCCCTCGGGGGCCCCCCCTTTGTGTTCCCCCCGGGGGGGGCCACCCCATTTCTTCCCACCCCTAGTTGCCACATTCAAACTTTATGTTTCGCAAACTAGGTCTTCGGGGACCTCCTGGGGTTCCTGTCACCCGGGCTCTTGGGGGGTCTGGGGGCCCATTTTTTTTCCGAAAAAGTGGCCATATCCAAATCTTTTCCAAAACCTGGCTTGCGACACAACAAACTTCATGACTGGCCCCAACAAAGCCGCGCCACCAATCCACCCGCCCACTTCATGATTTTGCAAACCATACTGGCCACCCAGGGAGGTCCTGTGGGATTCGACTTCCAGGAAAGTAGTCATATTGAAATCGTTACCAAAACTTGGCTGCATGAGTTTGCAAAAGTTTGTCTTTGGATTAATATGGATCATTATCCTTTTCTACCCAGGCTGAATCTGGAACCGTGATGCTTGAAGTATAGGTTTTCGAGTCACTCAACATTTTGCACAAACATAATTCACACTATAGAACAAAACAAAAACCAAAACCAAAATCCTTTTTCAAATATCTTAAATATCTTTTGACATTAGCTCTATGCTTGCCTTGGCTAGTGGTACATGCCTCGACTAAACCATTTTTTACAAAAGGATACTGTTAAGCTGGTAAAGAAACGCACATTTTAGTGCATCAAAGCGTAACGATATTCAGAAAAAGAGCATGAAGAGGACGGATGGATTACAAAAGTGAGGCGAGGTCTTCTTTGTTCAATCTATCCTACGAGCATAAGCAGTACGATAAAGTTTCCTGGAAAATGCTTTGGTTGTTCTCTGAAGACAAAGTTTTGCAAAATCATGAAGAACTCGGATCCCGCAGGGCTAGAGTGGCCAGTATGGTCAGGAATTACCACAAAAGTTCAACTCAGTGGACGCAGTGGTTCTACGCCCCAACAAAAAAAAAAAGGTCAGGAACCTCAGAATGTCCTCCGCAGACCTATTTTTGCACAATCATAAAGTTTGATGCATCGCAAGCCAGGTTTTGAAAACATTTGAATAAAGGGCGAACACGAAATTATTGCGACACCGAAAATGTCATGCCAATTTTCTTATAATGTTTAGAATCAAACCAAAATTTTAGGGTAGTTTTATACATATATTTACTTCAAAAATCAAAAGAAAAGTTAATCGATGGAGCCTTGAGTGTAAAATTGAACGCATTTTTGCTTGATGCCCTCCATCAAAGTCTTTACAGTGTCATCCGGTACCAGTTTCTCAGTTTTTTTTTCCATTTTCTTAACATGTCCTTCTCGTCTTTGACTGTCTTCTTGCTCTTCCGAAGTTCCCGCTTCATCATTGCCCAGTACTGCTCCACCGGGCGCAGCTCCGGACAGTTTGGCGGATTCATGTCCTTTGGAACAAAATGGACAGAATTGGCCTCATACCACTCCAGGACACTTTTAGAATAGTGGCATGATGCCAAATCTGGCCAAAAAATAGCGGAGCTTCGTCGTGCTGCTGCAAGAACGGCAAAAGGCGCTTCTCGAGGCACTCAGATTTGTAGATCTCGCCATTTACTGTGCCTTTTGTCACGAAAGGCTCACTCCTCAGTCCGCAAGAGCAGATGGCCTGCCAAATGAGATATTTGGAGGCGAACTTCGACATTTTCTTCTTCTTAAATTGTCGTCCACATAGAACTTGCTCTTGCCGGTGAAAAACTCCAACCCCGGAATTTGCTTAAAATCGGCTTTTATATACGTTTCGTCGTCCATCACACAGCTGCCATATTTTGTCAGCATCTTCTCGTAGAGCTTCCGTGCCCGAGTTTTAGCCGTCGATTGTTGCCGCTCATCGCGGTTTGGGAAGTTCTGTACCTTGTATGTATGCTCTCTTCTTTGCATTCTGGACGTAGCTCTGCGACATGCTGATCTTTTTAGCCAAATCACGGCTTGAGACGTTGGGATTTGCTTTAATCATCCGCTTCACCTTTCCCTCCGTCTTTTTGTTCTCCGGTCCCGGTTTTCTTCCAGCTCCTTTGCCGTGGTCCAACGTCAACCGCTCCTGGAACCGCTTCAACACTCTGGAGACGGTTGAATGGTGAATGTTCAACATTTTTCCCAACTGCCGGTGCGACAGGTTAGGAAATTCCAGGTGTTTGGAAAGAATTTGTTCTCTTGACTCGCGTTGGTTCACCTCCATTTTCGTTGAATCGAAAAACACAAAAAGTGAGCAAAATCTGGTTGATTTTTACCCAATGGTAAAAAAGTTATGCCCTGTTGAATGTGTCGCAATAATTTCGTGTTCGCCCTTTATGACCCCTTTCCGGAGAAACCTGGATCTTGCAGGGTCTCCCTAAGTGGCTAGTTTGGTTAGAACTCCTTAAAACGTCTTTTCGTGACCTAGTTTTGCAAAATCATGAAGTTTAATGTGTCGCAAGGCAGGCTTTGGCATTGATATGCATATGGCCACTCCGGAGGGTCTGCAGGAATCTTCAGAATGTCCTCCCAAGATAAAGTTTTGCAAAATCATAAAGTTTGATCTGTCGCATGCTAGGTTTTGGAAAAGATTTAAATATGACCACTTCCTCGAGGAAAGAAAAAGTTCGGCGCACTTGTGTGTAAATTTCTCCTCGGGATGATTTTATTTTTGCCGAATGTCATGACATTTTCAATTGAAGTAATTTTTTTATTCCTTGTGTTCACTTTGGTCGTTATGAAAAGTGTCAAGTGTTACCAAAACAATGTTGAAATCCAGTCCCCGTGCCACCACTGCTACAGAGTCCTCCCCGGCCTTACCTGATTGATAAGTTAAGTTCGTCAAAAACAACAGTGAACAACTGTTATAGATCTCAAATAACCAGAAAAAAAATGTGCTTGATTCAATCGAGTTGACAAACCATTAAAACCTCTCATTGAATCTATAGAACACTAATCTGAACAATCAAAATGCCAATCATGATAATAAACTGGAAGGAAGTTGAGTCACCTTCCGTCCATCGGATCGTTTCCGGTATGGCAACTCGATTTAATTAAATGCTGTCGGTCCCCGATTGCACGAAATGCCCTGCCCGTTGGTGCAGGTACAAGCTTTTCATCCATTTCCGATGTCTGTCACCTTTTCTAGTTCCAGTCAGCTGTTCGGTACTACCTCCATTACCGGTAAACACGTATTCGACTCTGAACAGTTCTCGTACCTTAACTGCTGGAGGAATCACCGTTCACCAATGATTAAGTCCATCAATTAATTCGGCTTCGAACAACTCTTTCGGCACCCGGAAGGTTGAGCATTATTCATAGAGTTATAGAAACTTTCCACCTTTTCTCTACTTGGAACCGTTCTTATATCGCATTAACGTATGCTGTGAGAGGTGGTGTGATGAGAATAATGCCACAACTTTCCAACATCGGTTTTCTTTTGTTAAACCCCCACTTCCCAACAATTTAATGAGTCAGGTGGGTGGGAAAGGGGGGTGGGTGCAAGTAAGCCTGCTTCAACCAACAGTTTCTGTTCAATCGAAACTTATCTTTCCCGTACCATTCCGCGTTGCTTCCCAACTTCTTACCATCTAGCACTCGCTCGAACAATAACACAATTAAAATTCTAAAGGACGTGCCATTATTTCGCAACAGCGGAACTTCCTGCAATATACTCATTTCACGTTACCATCAAATTAAAGTTATGAACCGATGGTTTTTGGCAAATTCAAAAAGCGGATTAAAAAGGATTCAATTATCGGTAATTGTTGATAGCGAACTCATTACGTTTGTTTTAAAATATGTTTCAACAACGGAAAACGCGTTGGCGTCATCATCGAGTTCAGTTCTTCGAATCCATTATTCATTATCGTAATGTATTTGTCCTCTGACTTTACCATCCATCAGTCCCACAATCGCATTAATATTCCCCGAATGTACACCATTATTCCATTCGAGAACGACAGTCATAATTTGACACTTTTGGTGCGGAAACAACCGCGTTACTCTGTCCCGGGAAAAATGTGCACCTGTAAATGGGAAAACCCGTTCCGCACGCACCGGAACGCACTAACGGCCGCAGTGATAAATGCACCCCACACGGAATGACCCCATTCGGGTGTCAAACGGGCCGGTTCCGTAGGGCTTCATCAACAGCCGACCGCTGAAACCGTTACCTTACCTTACCGTGTTCCATATGCGATATCCTCATCCGTCTTCCCCCGCACGGTGGCCTACTGTCTCTGCCGGCCACTGCACGGAATAAGACCCGAACAGGTTTGCGTCCAGCGGAATGGCAAGAAACCTTCCTCGCGCGATTCCACTTGATGTGGAGGCAAATGTATACATCAGTTCAACCTCCCCAGCAGCTGTTTGACGAGGGGCAGGCTATGGGGTGGGGGATATGTTATTTAAAATTCTGAAAACACACCAGAAACGGTACAAACCCGGGCACTCGGAATGGAACAAGAGTGGTTTGCGGTCGCTGCTGCTCTATGCTGCTATGTTGTGCTCCCCGGATCAGGCAGGTGCTGGCAGCTGAATCAACAGCGATGCGATGGAGAACAGAATTTTATGTATGTGTGTGTGTGTGTTCCTTCATTTGAGGAAATGCGGTTCTAGAAAGGGCCCTTCCGAGGCATTGGGCAAGGTGGGAACCGCAATGAGGTTCTCTGGGCGGAGGGGAATATGCTCATTGCTTTTTAAATAGCATTTCGGACGAACGGGTTATGAGGAAAGAGTCCGAAAGATGTCAGTAATGAAGCAATTGTTAAGACTTTATTGCTAGAGATTAAGGGTTGAATTTTTAATACTGCTTCAAAATAGAACAGCCCGAGTGAAGCAACGTGTAGTCGCACAAGCTTGACCAATCGGTAGAATTGTGCTTTTAGCGAATAAGGCTTTTTCGGGACAACATCTGGACACATAAGTTTTGGAAGTAAAAATGTTGATGGAAGTAAAAATGCAAGATTTATTTTTGAATAATTTTTGGAGATCGAAACAACCGGTGTTTCGAAAATGATTTGAAAGAATATGAGTTTTGCTTTTGCTCTCGTTTTGGGTTCGTTTTCGCGAAATCCAACTTCTTATTAATATGCGATATAGAATTAACATTTGCATTTAAAAAAAAGGACAAAAATTGCCGATTTTTCATGGGTTTACCTTCACCCGCACTGACAAAACTACCCATGCAGTATCAATCATAGTAACCCATGAGTCAGCAGACAAAATTTGACAGCTCTATCAGTCGAACTCTAACCATGATGGGAAAAACAGCGAAGCAACGCCGTTCAGCAGTGTGCGCGTTCAAAGAACGGCACCCCGCCGCATCGAAAACAGACATCGTGCGGCACTTTGTGGACGCCGGATTCGCCCGTTCCGGCATCTACAACATCTTGGCACTATTAGACAACAATCAGAGCATCGAAAGAAAGCCCGGTTCCGGACGGCCGACGACCCTGAGCGACAAGAAGCTCCAAAGGATGCTGAAGAGGAAGGCCGAGAGAAAAGTGGCTACATTGCTGCGTGCGCTTGGCCGGGAGGTCAGTTCAACCGGCCGAACAGTGAAAAAGTACCTGGCGAACATGAACATACATGTCAGAAAGCGGAAGTCGCGTCCACTGGTTTCGGAGCTGCAGGCAATGACGCAGCGGCAGCGGCTGAATAAGATGGACGACGAGACCTATCTCACCCTGGATGGCAACGACTGGCAGGGCACTTCGTATTTTACTTCCCCCCACGAAGGAAGTGAGCTCCGAGGTGAAGTTCATTTCACACACCAAGTTCCCCAAGAAGGTGCTGCTGTGGCTGACAATCAGCGAGAAGGGGATGTCAAAGCCGCTCTTCTTTCGCTCCGGACTGGCCGTGAACGGGGAAATTTATAGTACGAAATGCCTGCCGGAAGTTGCGTCGTTCATCAAGAAATACCATAAGGGCGAAGACGCGGTGTTCTGGCCGGATCTGGCGTCGGCCCACTACTCGAAGCAATCGTTGGAGGAGATGGAGCGGCTGTGGCTGAATATCGATGTGGTACCTAAGTCGGTGAACCCACCCAACGTCCCCCAGCTGTGTCCCATCGAGAATTTCTGGGCCAACCTGAAGCGTAAGTTCTACTGTAACAATTTTGTCGCGAAAACTGAGGAGCAATTGATAAATAAAACGAAGAAAGAACTCAAAAACATGCCTACACGCATGTTTTCGTCCACCATGGTGAATGTTCCGGTTAGCTGCCGGAAGGCCGCTTGCAAGGGCGTAGAATTTTGCATATAAGCTTAAATAATTACCTTCCATGGGAAATTTATCAAAAGCAATTATCGTAGCTTTTTTTAATCACCATCCGAAAAAAGTTCATTTTTTTTTAATGCAAACGTTAGATTGAAGGGAAATTTTATTATCATCCGAGTGCCGTATTAAACACTGAAAATTAATTTAAGTTTTTCTTACGAAATCGAAGGTAGGACTAACGAATCTCTTCGTTGCAACGAAACTGATTTGTACCTTTCATGAAGCTACCTTTGCACTCAATGCCACACGCGCAACTGTCAAAAGCACGAAGCATTTCTTGACACAGAAAGAATATTCGTTGATTGTACGAAAACAATACAAAGAGCTACACATACTTTGTTAGAAATTAAAACGAAACGCCTCCCAGGTGGTTGTATGAATGACTGACAGATCTACTATATCGCTTTGAAATGTAACTGAAAAAAAAGGCAACCTTGTGGAGTTGTCCAAGGTTATTTTTTCCGAAATGGGATTCGATCCTGTATTTTTGGGGGGAGGTAGCTCATCAAATTCTCCAGTCTGCCTCTAAAAATTTTGCTATGAGGTACCAGATGGGTCTCGACCGATTGCCTGTCGATCTGCCAAATTTGGAAGACGTCTGCATTGAGTTATCTCAAATTATAATAATCCGTCCAATATTTCACCACTATACCACTTTATGTAGGACCAAGTCTTCCCCGAGCTCCCTTTGCTCAGCTGAGGATGTCGATGTTCATAACTTCTCATTTTAAATTTGATTTCAAAAAAGTTGCTCTGATGGCGAATTTAGTGCACATTGTGTGATTTGCGCAAGGATTTTTGTAAACTTATTAGCAGTTTAAGGCAGTCCTTTGATTCATTTTTATTTAGTAGTACCATAAATGGCATTCGAAAGTTTTTCAAAAGTAAGTATAACAATTTCCAGCATTTAATAACATGCGAACAAAACTAAACGAATGTTTTTTATGCAGCTGCAATACCCACGAATAGAAAATAATGCAAAATGGTGGTTTTTCTCGAATTTAAACAACAATTTTAATGTAATTCAATGATACACCGTTTTGGTTTTATACTAATGTGGTTCAATTTTAAAACATGCGAAAAATCGAAGGTTTTTGAAATTGTTTTTAGTTTTTCATTCCAGAGCAAGTCTAAAACTGTTCAATCTAGACGGTGTAATTCTCTCTCTATCTCTCTCTCTCTCTCTCTCTCTCTCTCTCTCTCTCTCTCTCTAAAAAAATGGCTGCCCCCACCACCCCCCACTCCCTATATGAAATCCACTACGCCTATGCGCTATAACCTCGGCAAATTATTGCCAGACTTTTGGTTTACATACGTGCAAAAGGAGCATCAACTAATCTTTCTAGCATCTATGCTCCCAACGATTAAATACAAACTTTCACATTATTTAACTTTTTATGAAGGCGTTTGGTACGGGAGGTCCACGCTTTCATCCTTCCCTTGTTTCGAAGTAGTAGGGCGATTGCAGGCACTCTGTCTGGAATCGCTCTATTTCTTGGAGTCCTCTCTGCGACACAAGCTACGCAGTTGGCTTGGCCGGAGGTATACAAAATGATGCATCCAAGAAGTCCACATTTTCCAGGATGTTTTCAAAAATTGGCGGCGTGTAAGATTAGATTGAATGGGATTCGATCCTGTATTTTTGGAAAGAGCTTTGATCCGTGACTCGTGAGAAGAAACTTGATCAATGAGAATGAAGTTATTACTCTCAACAACCAGCGCTTTAATTTTTTATTTTGGGATAAATCAATTATTCCCGACCATCCTAGCAGCAACACCACTATGCATGAGTACGATAAAAGAGAAGCAGCGATTGGCTGGTGTTCACGAAATTCATTTCGTGCATTATACTAAAACGTGTAATGTCACATCACGCCAGATAAAAAGACATATGAATGTTTCATACAATATACGAGACATTTGTTCTATGTATGTACAAAATCCATGTTTTCGAAACGAGTTTTTTTTCGGTGTGCCATCATATGCTTGACAACGAATCCTTCCCTAACTGTCCCGTTTTCTCCTGTTCCTGCAGCGAAAACACCGCCATACAACCAGAGAAAGTGTTCTATCAGTTCGGTTTTTGGTTTTAGTTTGGACATTTTGCTTAGACTTCCCAAAAAAAAAAAAAGTACACATTTCTTCCCCTCTTTTTCCCCCAATGCCCCCCCCCCCCCCCCATTCCTTTTTTTTTTTTTTTTTTCCCCCCCCCCCTATTTTTTTTATTTTTTTTTTAATAAATATTTTTTTTTTCTTTTTTTTTTGTTTAAATAAGTTTAAGGTTGTTGTACAAAAAACGTGACACATAAGACATTAGGGTAAATATTGTCCCGGATTTCAACCCTCTGTAGAATTTCGAAATTTTAACATAGAGTGGTAGCGAGCAGCGGCGCTATAATCAAGCTATTTAGCACCTGCATTTGGAGGAAATGCCAATGCAGCACCAGAGCGTCTGTTCTCCAGGTTAGGAGCGGCTCAAAACAGCGTCTGTTCCCCATGTCAGGGGCGGCTGAATCACCGTCCATGTGCCAGCGGACACAATAAACTACACAGCACCATCCCCCCCCCGAAAGAAGGGGGGGGGGGGGCCGCCCCCCCACCCCCCCCAAAAAAAAAAACACACACAAAAATATACACCAGAAAACGCCCCCCGAGAAAAAACACCCCCCCCCCACCAGAGGAGGGGAACAAACCAGCTCCCACGCTGAGGGAAGTTAAGGATGCTATCCAACAACTCAAGAATAACAAAGCAGCTGGCAAAGATGGCATCGGAGCTGAACTCATCAAGATGGGCCCGGAAAGGCTGGCCATCTATCTGCATCGGCTGATAGTCCGAATCTGGGAAACAGAACAGCTACCGGAGGAGTGGAAGCAAGGGGTTATATGCCCTATCTACAAGAAAGGCGACAAGCTGGAGTGTGAGAACTACCGAGCGATCACAGTCCTAAACGCTGCCTACAAAGTGCTATCCCAGGTCATCTTCCGCCGGCTTTCACCAAAAGTAAATGAGTTCGTGGGAAGTTATCAGGCGGTTTTTTCCACCGGCCCCCGACGATGGACCAAATCTTTACTTTACGGCAAATCCTCCAAAAATGCCGCGAATACCAGGTCCCGACGCATCATCTGTTCATCGATTTCAAGGCGGCGTACGACAGTATCGACCGCATAGAGCTATGGAAGATTATGGACGAGAACGGCTTTCCCGGGAAGCTCACTAGACTGATTAAAGCTACGATGGACGGTGTGCGAAACTGCGTGAAGATTTCGGGCGAACATTCCAGCTCGTTTGAATCACGCCGGGGACTACGTCAAGGTGATGGACTTTCGTGCCTGTTGTTCAACATTGCGCTAGAAGGTGTCATGCGAAGAGCCGGGCTCAACAGCCGGGGTACGATTTTCACTCGATCCGGTCAGTTCGTTTGTTTTGCGGATGACATGAACATTGTCGGCAGAAGATTTGAAACGGTGGCAGAAATGTACACTCGCCTAAAACGCGAAGCTGCGAAAGTCGGACTGGAGGTGAATGTGTCGAAAACAAAGTACATGCTAGCAGGAGGTACCGAGCGCGACAGGGACCGCCTAGGCAGCAGTGTTACGATAGACGGGGATACATTCGAGGTGGTGGAAGAATTCATCTACCTTGAATCCTTGCTTACGGCTGACAACGACAACAGCCGTGAAATCCGAAGACGCATCATCAGTGGAAGTCGTGCCTACTACGGGCTCCAGAAGAACTTGCGGTCAAGAAAGATTCACCCCCGCACTAAATGTACCATGTACAAAACGCTGATAAGACCGGTTGTTCTCTACGGGCACGAGACGTGGACGATGCTCGAGGAGGACCTGCAAGCACTTGGTGTTTTCGAACGCCGGGTGCTTAGGACCATCTTTGGCGGCGTACAGGAGGATGGAGTGTGGCGGCGAAGATGGAACCACGAGCTCGCTGAACTCTACGGCGAACCCAGCATTCAGAAGGTCGCGAAGGCTGGAAGGATACGGTGGGCAGGGCATGTTGCGAGAATGCCGGACAACAACCCTGCAAAAATGGTGTTCGCCTCGAATCCGGCCGGTACAAGAAGGCGTGGGGCACAGCGAGCACGATGGGCGGACCAGGTGCAACAGGATCTGGCGAGTGTGGGTCGTCAACGAGGTTGGAGAGAGGCAGCCATAGACCGAGTATATTGGCGAAATGTTGTAGATGAAGTCATATCGTAAATACGATGTATGGCTATTTAAATAAATAAAAAAAAAAATAAAAAAATAATTATTCACCAAACAAAAGGTTTTTTTAAAAAAAAAAAATAAAAAAAAAAAAAAACCAAGAAAAATTCCCCCCCACCCACCAACTACAAAAAAAAGGAAGTTTTATTTTAGCGGTGTTAACAAAAAAAAAAATAAAACAAACCACCCCAATTAAAGCGAAATAAAGTCTGGAGCAAAGAAACTCACTGCGTAACGAATCGTCTTTTGATATTATCATATCATTTCCCAATTGTACTGCAGAGATGGCGCATCTTTGCCAAATGAAGCTCTAGAAAGTTGCCGTCTTGAGTTAAGTTGTTTGGAATATAAAATGTTGTCATTTGACATTATCAGATTAGTTCCAGATTTTGCCGCAGAGATGGCGCTGCAGTCTATCCTTGTCAAATGAAGCTTTAGAGAGTTGCCGTCTTGGGTAAAGTTGTTGAGAATGTAAAATGTAGTCACTTGCCATTTTCAGATTAGTACGAAATTGCGCCGCAAAGTTGACGCTGCTGTCTATCTTTGCCAAATGAGGCTCTAGAGAGTTGCCTTCTTCAGCAAAGTTGTTGAGAATGTAAAATGAAGAGATTTGAAATAATCACATTAGTTCCAGATCGTACCGCAGAGCTGGCGCCATCTCTTTGGCAAAATCTGGAAGTGATGTGATAATCTCACAAGACGACAAATGACATACTAAAAAGCTTAGCCAAAGACGACAACTCTGTAGAGCTTCATTTGGCAAAGATAGACTGCGGTGCCATTTCTGAGGCATGATCTGGAATTAATATGATAATTTCAAAAGATGATAAATGACATATTGAAAAACTTTGCCGAAGGCAACCACTCTCTATCGCTTCATTTAGAAAAGATAGATTACAGGGCGTCATATCTGCGGCAAGATCTGGAACTAATCTGATAATGACAAAAGACGACAAATGACATAATGCGAAACTTTTCCGGAGACGGCAATACTCTAGCGCTTCATTTGGCAAAGATAGACAGCAGCGCCATCTCTGCGGCAGGATCTGTAATTAATATGATAATGTCTGAAATGTTTTGTATGCAATTGTTTTCACACATCGAAATCAAAACCTCCTTCCCTTTGTAGAAGATTCCCGGTGGAACATTGGCCACCAGCTATTGGAAAGATTTGAGAGATTTTAAGACTTCTGTCCATATATAGCGCTTATTTTTATAACGAAAAACTATCAGCTTATTATTGCGTTTATACAATTGCCATTGCTTTATTTGAAAGTTTAACTGGCCCCTTTTGAGTTATTGAAAGTGAATTATTAATTTTTCATTACTATTTAAAGTTTTTCTAGTGCAAATTGTTATTTTTTCGTTGGCACAGTATTTAATAATTTAGTGGCACACATATTTTATTGCTTTTTTTCCATTTTTATTGATGTTTTGTTACCCTGCCGTATATAAATATACACACAAAGTTTGACTGTGTCGTCATGGACGACGAAACTTGTGAAGGCGGATTTCAAGCAGCTTCCGGGACAGGAGTTTATATATCAGGAAAAGGGAATGTGATCGAAATTTTCAAAAACATCAAACTACCGAAGTTCCCGAAAAAATATCTCTGGGATATGCACGTGTGGTCTAAAAAGCGGCAGTTTCATCACTACGGGAACCATCCATCAAGAGATCGACGTCCAGGAGAGCCTGGAAAAGCGGCTGCTACCATTCCTAAAGCAACATAATAGACCTGTGCTGTTCAGGTCGGACTTGGCGACCCAAGCAACACAAAAGTTTTATAACGGTTGAAAATACTTTTATATGACTAGATTTGGTTGTAAAGAGGTTTACTCAGCAAAAAAGCATGAAGATGTGTTACCACTATGGGAAAAGGCAATCGAGTGGTATGATGCGAACAACGTGGTTGTGGTACCCAAAGACCACAACCCTCCTAACAGCTCAGAGCTCCGCCCTATCAAACGGTATTGGGCCTTGGATAAACGGAATCTCAAAAAATCTAATTAATCCATGAAAAACGAGAAGCAGTTTAAATCTAACTGGCGTTCGGCGGCAAATAAGGTCGATGAGACCACTGTGTAAAATTTTATAGAAGGGATTTGGCGAAAGGCACGGCAGTTCGGATTTGGCGAACATTTTTTCTTTTAAATATATGAATTGAACTACCAAAAGAAAATTTAAAAGATTTCTGTATTATGAATTTTGACTGAAAGAAACGATTGTTTTGCCGACCATTTTTTGCGCGTTCCAGTCTTTACAATTCCCGGGCCCTTGTTGCTGAGCGTTGCTTCTGTTCTGCGCTTTGTTTGGCGATTTTCTGATTCCTGTAGATCTTCAGGTTGTTCCGTTTCTTAATACGTTGAATCATTTCGACGCTGATTCCCATTTTGTTGGCCAAATCACGTATCGACATTGATTTGTTCTTGCGAATTAGAGCTACCACTTTCTGACCCAGTTAAGGGTTGGAGGATACGCATTTTCTGCCTCTTCCTGGCAGTTTATTCAAAGAACAGTGTTGGTTATGATGGATTTCACACTCGCGTGATGAATTCCAAAGTGCTTCGCTAATTGTCGCATAGTATCACCCTTTTCACGTAGCCATGTGTCCAAAACCTTAATTTCCACGTCTCTTACGCGCAGTCGGGGACTACTTGAGTCGATTGCATCAGTATGTGGGACCAAATGGCTCACTGTGGCTCGGTTTCGGGAGAACTACCACTGCTGGGTAAATGGCCAAGACCCCCCATGAAGTAATGCCATTGGGCAGTCCCAGGGAGGTTCTGATGGTGCAACAAGGATACGGGTTTCAGTGACATCAGAAGTCGGCTTTTTCTCAAACTCGACCCCCCCCACCCCTTCCTCGCTTTTGATTCCTTCAACCTAACACACACCCACCCCCCCCACACACCCACCCCCACCCCCCCACCCCCCCCCCCCCCCCCACCCACCCCCCCCCCCCCCCCCCCCCCCCCCCACACCCCCCCCCCCCCCCCCCCCCCCCCCCCCCCCCCCCCCCACCCAAAAAAGACCCCCACCAAGAAAAAAAACCCCTAATTTTGACATAATAATTATCAAGGTTAAAATTATTATACAGGGTGTCTCACAATAGGTGTCACTAAAACAAAATGAGATTACAGCAAAACAAATCAACCAAATCATAGCATTTATTTTTCATTTGAAAGATACATGTTATAGAAATAAACCATATTAATTCAATTCGAATCTCTCGCCCTTTTCCTCGATAACTTTGTGCAAACGCTTTGTAAACCCATCGCAGCTGGCACGCACGATTTCCTGAGGAATTTGGTCCCAAATATCAACCAAATGTTTCTTGAATTGATCTAAAGTAAGCCCTTTCGTAGGGCCTATATGCTGAAGCATATAACCCCAAACAAAGTAGTCAAGTGGGTTGAGATCCGGTGAAGATGCAGGCCATTCTTCGCTTGTGATGAAATCGGGCAAATTTTCCGCGCACCACGCTTGTGTCTTCTTCGCCCATCCCCCCCCCACCACAACATCCCCCCCAATATATCCCTTCCTTCCTCCAAAAAAAGAATTTTTTCTTCCCCCCCCCCCCCCCCCCCATCCATCCCCTCTATTTTTTTCTTTTCCTTTTTTCCCCCCCACCATTTTTTTTACCACCCTCCGAAGGAGAACTTTTCCCCCAAAAAAACCCCCCCCACCCCCCCCCCCCACCAAAATTTTTCCTTCTTTCCCCTCCTTCCTTTTCCCCTCCCCCCCCCCGTAATATTTAAAAACAAATAAACAATAAAACACTCTTACCCCGCAAAAAAGAATTTCAATACCAAATTATGCACTGAAATTATAATACGGCAATTAAATTTAATGCTTGATTAAGATGTCTACTCCTTAGGTCCCACACTATGTCATTGACAAAAATCGTTTCTACTTTCGGAATAACTTACTTTGCAATAAATTACAAATTCCGCCTATCTTTGTCTTCTTTTCCTCACAGTGTAAAACTGCTTTGATCTCGCTTCCATTCCTAAGAATCCTAATCTGTAATTCTCGGTTGAGTGAAAATAACCATTCGAACCCAATAACCACTCAATTTAGACTTCATCTCAGAATAAATCGATTTGCATCTAATCAAAACCGGCGATTATTCGACCGAATACGACCGCATAATGTAAACAAAACCCATTCAAGGTTTATAACCTTACCCGACCTTCATCAAAAGCAGACGTCAGAGAATATTGGCCAGATTTGGTGGAAAGGTTCTGCCTAATAAAAAGAAGTGTAGATTAGTCCCTCAACACGCTAAATCTCCTACGCCTCTCTCTTCTTACCGCAAGGCGGTGTCAAAAGCGGCACCTTGATTATTTTCCATTGAAAATCTTCGACAGTTAAGAAGGTGCTTTTATTACTTTGATTTTCCAATGGCATGAATGTCAGAAACCAGGACCATTTCGTGCGAAAAAATCTTTTAAAATAGTTAGTCCTTCTTAGATTCCAGCAACCATCACCCAAATCGACAATTTCCTCAGCATATCAAAGTCTCATTTCCATTGAAAATGGAATTTTTCGCCACGCAATGAATTCAATAATCCTGTTCTGTCAGCATTATCGCAACCCTTCTCCGTGTTGTCAGCGAATCACCGTCAACGAGGACAGTAAATTCCATTTCCGCCTGCTTGGGAAGATTTTACGCGCAGCCACTTGGGTTCGCTTCCTTTGTCTTGGGCGGTGGAATAAGTGCCGGTAAAAGACAACAAGCACCCAGTGTGCTTCGATCTTCGCTATGTGTCAACGGGAACGGGAGAACAACCAAACCGACAGCCGAGAACAATTTTCCCATCCAGTAGAATGTCTCGCTTCGTTGGACGACTTCTACACGGCCGAATGATTTCACTCAATTCTGAGTTCTCTTCACTTGAATTATCTTAAACGAATACAACCGGACTGACTTAGGGCTGGGATATCTATTGATTTTTTTTCGTCTCTAATTCGTGCAAATTTGATTGCGAATCAGAGTGAACCGAAATCAAACATCAAGCAAATTTTCACGGCCTTGAAATGAAGGCAATGAAATTTTCGCTCTGTCATCATATCGCCGCACGGTGTTTAAATAATGGGAATTCCACACCTGACATTCTTATTTCTTTTCTGAGTATTGTTTTCCGCTTTCATGCTTTTACTGCTATGGCAGGGGAGATGATGTATCGGAAATTAAATTTATTCTCGGCTTCGATTCTTCCAGCCGCTTCAGTTTCCGCGGATTTGGCTCGGGTTCGGAGGAAGTTGGAAAACGGGAAATGTTGACGGCAGCTCTTCTCCTAGCTCGCATAATGGAGTGAAGAGGAAATGCTGCACCACCGGTTGGAATTATTTGCTCGAATTAAAAACTTTTCAATTTTCTCTGCTGTCTGCTAGGTTGGGTGCTATCCAACGTGGTGGCAATGTGGAAATTAATGGACGTTTTTGTCGACATTTTTATGAATAAACATTCGAGGGAAAAGTTCAACGTGTGCGACTGTGATAAGCTTTATCTTCTGGAAGCAAGCGGAGGAATGAAATCCAGGGTTAGGACGAAGGCAACATGCTGGGAATGTTTTTAGGATGACAATATCGGGATATACATTACTTAAAATTTGAAGCTTTTATCGAATTTGCTACCATGGGTGTCAATCCCCGAAGGAAGGTTTTCGTTTTTGCTGAACATGGGCTCCAGCGCAAAATTATTGAACTGAACTCGTCAATTCGATTCTGGCAAGGATTAAGTCAGATGAGCAACAATTATGTTGCCAATTAAATTTATCTTGAGTAGCGTGTAACCTGCCAATAGGTTACTTACGCTAAGAGTGTCGAGGAGTACTCGTTTTGTGATAATTTTCATCAGGAGAAGAATAACCGCAGACAGACGTTTGACTTCATCTCATATACCTGAGTAAAAACATTCCCTCAAAATATTAGGTAGAGCTGGTAAATCTCACGGCCATCATCTGACAATGAAAAAGCAGGCCATCTCACTGTCACGAGAAGAAATGAACTATTATGAGATTTCTTGTCATTCTCACACCATCATGCAGTCATGACATTTTGTCTCATGAGATTTTGTTTTACAAATTTCTAACTAGTCTACTTGAAACTAGACAAGCAATAATATGTAATCGACATAGTAGATGTTTTATTTCATGTTTTATTATGAAACTTACAATTATATCAATAAATGTGCTTGTAATAGCGACGACCAAAACACTGTCACGTGCTGTCATGACAAAAAAATTCGATGAGATTTAGAAGAAAATCTCCATCGTCGTTTTCTCGCCCGATGAGATTTTCAGACGTAGTTCGGTTAAAATCGTAGGTCATTTTTCATTGAAAATTACATTTGCCAGCCCTGGCCAATTCACAGATTTATTTTTATTGGTAAGGGAAACTGGGCTGCCAGTCAAACTGTCAGATTTAATTTAACAATAAGTTGACTAGGCGACGCTACTGAGCAAGATGATTCCAACGTAATTAGATTTAAAATTGTACACAAACAAATTCGAATTGTTTTGTTCGCGCTTGAATGTCTGTCTGAGGTTGAACCTTCTCACTCCGAAGCTTGTGAAATTACACAGCTCGAAAGAGTTGTTTTTCTGTTCAACATCATGGAGCGTCACAAAACTTACAAATTAGCATTATAAATCATGTAAAGTTCTGAGAAATTCCATACATTGCCGATAATGTTGTATGCAAAAGCTCGTATTTATTACAACTATATCATGCAAGTTGCCGCTTCGTGTGGAAGGAAATACAATTTTACATGCACATATGCCATCTCTGTTTGTCTGTGATATTAATTTTAACAAATAAATGGAGATGGTTTTTATCTATAAAAAAAATGAATCCTGTCTGTCTCTCTGTCTGTCTGTCTTTCTCTCTCTCTGCACCCCAAACGCCCGAACACCACAACACCGGAACCCGTCAAATAGTAAATAGAGAAGGTTGAGGGGCCGGCGGGGGTCCTAGTATTGGAGGGAAAACCCCCCCCCCCTTGGAAAGGGGGCCCCCATACAAATGAAACACTCATTTCTACATAACCCAACAACTAAGGTCTGTATCCACATTAATCCGGACACCTTCAAATCATTGTATCTTTTGAAATATTGCACGTAGGAATGAAAAATTTCTCTGTGGAATAGCTGAGAGTCTATGATGAAAAAGACTATGATTGATGTTTACATTTCATGTTTAGTATTCAAGATGGCGACGAAAGAAAAACAAGTGCGCAAGCGAATTTTGTACGGGCCTACGGCAAATCCTGACTTGTCAATACGGGACCTTGCAAAAACATTGGACTTGCCTAAAATTCAACGTGTGCGATTTCCACTGCTCACGATTTGCTCAAATCATTTTCGGAACATTTGACGGTGGAGGGGAAATCGAGAAGTGACAAAAACATTGGACGCGCTGATCCTGTCATGGACCGAAAGGTGAAAAGGATATTATCGAAAACCCCAAATCTCTCCATTCGAACGGTGGCTCGTAAAATAGGGATGTCGCCTTGTTTTGTCCAAAAATCAAAACAACGTTTAGGACTTAAGTCGTAAAAAGTAAAAACAGTTCCAAATCGCAACGACAAACAGATCTTGGCAGCAAAATCACGGGCTCGCCGATTTTACAGCGAATATTTGACGAAGTTTTCATGCGTTGTTATGAACGATGAAACTTATGTCCTGGAGGATTTCAAGCAGCTTCCAGGGCTGGCTTTTTATTCTGCTATGGCCAGAAATGCTACAGTTGAGAATTTCAGAACGAAGAAGGCATCGAAATGTCTCAAAAAATACCTTGTGTGGCAAGCAATTTGGACGTTTGGCAAAAAGAGTAAATCTTTCATCACTACAGGCACAATCAACAAGGAGATCTATCAGAAAGAGTGTCTGCAGAAGCGATTACTACCCTTTATCAAAAGTCACAAAGAAAAACCTTTGCTCTGGCCCGATTTGGCATCATGCTACTATGCTAAAACTGTGATGGAGTGGTACCAAGCAAATCAAGTGAACATTGTACCAAAAACTTCCAACCCGCCAAATTGCCCAGAGCTACGACCAATCGAGAGATATTGGGCTCTGATGAAGCGGAAACTTTCAGGAAAGAAGCAAGGAATCAAAAACATCAAACACTTCCAGCAAATTTGGACAAAGACGGCTTCTATGAATTCTTAAGAGTCTGTACAAACCCTAATGGACGGAGTTAAGCGCAAAGTTCGAAAATTGTATGCAAATACCGAATAACTATGTTTGGTTTTTTTTTTTTTTTTTTTCCTCCCCCCCCCCCAACCCACCCCCCTTTTTCAAACATGTTTCTTCACTTTCCCCTCCCTTCTCGGCCTCATCAAATGAAACAGCAGCTTCTCATAACTCAAGAACTAATCAAGCAAATGGAACCAAATTTTACTTGTGGCGTTTTCTAGTTGAAGCAAAAAATGTTTCTATGGTGGTTTGAGACCTTTCCTCCGCCATCTGTAAGGCGGGGGCTCCCATACAAATTAAACACAAATCTCTGCATAACTCGATAACTAATCAAGCATATGGAACTAAATTTGGCATGTGGAGGTTTTTAAGAAATGTTTTTTTTGTAGAGACTCCACCGTCCTCTGGAAAGGGGGGGGGGGGGGTTCCATACAAATGCAACACAAATTTCGAGAACTACTCAAGTAAATGGAACTACATTTGGCAGGTAGAGATTTTTGAAGGTAAAAAATCTTTCAATGATAGTTTGAGATTCCCTATTCTGAAAAGGGGGGCCTCCATACAAATGAAACACAAATCTCTTCATAACTCGAAAATCAATCAAGCAAATGGAACTAAATTTGGCAGGTGTAGGTTTTTGAAGGAGAGAACTGTTTTTATGGTAGTTTGAGACCCCTCCACTCTCTGAAAAGGGAGGAGGCTCCTTTTTGAATGAAATACAAATTTCTGCATAACTCGAGAAGTTCCAAGAGCCACAAAAAAGTTCCGAGAACTTAAACAAAGTTCCGAGAAATCAAGAAGTTTCGAAAACTTCTGAGAACCTCAGAGAAGTCTTTGATACTTCACAGAAGTCCTCGAAACATTAGAAAAGTTTCTGAATTTTCAGAAACGTTCGCGAAATTTCCGATAAATCATTGAAACTTCAGAGAAGTTCACGGAGAAAAACTCACGAAACGTCAGAGAAGATCACGGTATTTAAAAGAAGTTCACAGATCTTCAGAAAATTAAGAAAAGAAGAAAATGTCAAAACTTAATACACCTCCTTGAAACTTCTGTTAAGTCCATAGAATGCCCGGAAAGTGCCGAGAATAGCATGAAAGTCCTTATATCTTCAGTGAAGTTCCAAAAACATCAGGGACGTCCCTTGAATTACAGTGCAGTTAAAAGAACTTCAGAAAAATTTAAAGAATTTAAGTGAAACCCGATGTACTTCAGCGAATCCCAGGAAACTTCAGCGAGTTCCAGAGAGCTTCAGTGAAATCTCGTGAACTTAAGTACAGTTCCAAAGCTTCAAAATAGTCCTATCAGATGCAGATAACTCTCTAGATTTTCATAGAACTCCCTTAAATTTCTGATGACCTTTTTGAAATTTAGAGAAGTTTCGAATACTTCAGAGAACTTCCGTGAAATTCAAAACAGTTCCGTTAAAAAAGTCAGAGAAGTTACAAAATCCACAAAAAAAAGTTTCAAGAACTTTAGCAAAGTTCCGAAAATTCAAAAAGTTTTGAAAACTTTCGAGAACTTCAGAGAAGTCTTTGATACTTCACAGAAGTCCTCGAAACTTTAGAGAAGTCTTCAAATGTCTAGAAACGTCCACGGAATATCAAAGATTTCGTTGGAACTTAAGAGAAGTTCACGGAGAAATGCTCACAAAACTTCAGAGTAGTTCACAGATCTTCAGAAAAGTAAAATAGATGAAAATGTCAAAACTTAATACACCTCCTTGAAACTTCTGTTAAGTCCATAAAATGTCCAGAAAGTGCCGAGAATAACATGAAAATCTTTATATCTGCAATGAAGTTCCAAAAACATCAGAGACGTCCCTTGAATTATAGTGAAGATAAAAGAACTTCAGGAAAGTCCCAAGAATTTAAGTGAAACCTTATGTACTTCAGCGAATCCTAGGAAACTTTCAGAGAGCTTCAGTGAAATTTCGTGAACTTAAGTACAGCTCCAAAGCTTCAAAATAGTCCTATCAGTTTCAAGTAACTCTCTAGATTTTCATAGAACTCCCTTAAATTTCAGATCACTCTCTAGACATTTAGAGAAGTTCCGAAAAATTCAGAGAACCTCCGTGAAACTCAAAAAAGTTCCGTTAGAAGAAGTCAGAGAAGTTCCAAAAGCCACAAAAAAGTTTCGAGAACTTTAGCAAAGTTCCGAGAATTCAAAAAGTTTCAAAAACTTTCAAGACTTTCAGAGAAGCCTTTGATACTTTTCAAAAGGCCTTGAAAGTATAGAGAAGTCTCTGAATGTTCAGAAACGTTCACGAAAGTTCAGAAAAATCGTTGAAGTTCAGAGAAGCTCACAGAGAAAAGCTCACAAAACTTCAGAGAAGTTCACAGATCTTCAGAAAAGTAAAAGAGATGAAAATTTCAAAAGTTATTACAACTCCTTGAAACTTCTGTTAAGTCCATAGAATGTCAGGAAAGTGCCGAGAATAACATGAAAGTCCTTATATCTTCAGTGAAGTTCCAATAACATCAGGGACGTCTCTAGAATTTAAGTGAAACGATGTACTTCATCGAATCCCAGAGAACTTCAGTGAAATCTCGTGAGCTTAAGTAAAATTTCAAAGCTTCAAGAAAGTCAAGAAGTTTCAGATAACTCTCAAGAATTTCATAGAACTCCCTTAGACTTCAGATTACGCTCTGAAAATTCAGTGAATTTCCGAAAACTTCAGAGAAGTTCCGTGAAATTCAGAGAAGTTTCATTAATTTCAGAGAAGTTCGAAGAATCACAGAAAAGTTCCGAGAACTTAAGCAAAGTTCTGGGAATACAAAAGGTTACAAAAACCTCCGAAAACTTCAGAGAAGTCTTTGATACTTCACAGAAGTCCTCGAAACTTTAGAGAAGCCTTTGCAAGTTCAGAAACGTTGACGGAATTTCAGAGAAATCATTGGAACTTCAGAGAAGTTCATGGAGAAAAGCTCACGAAACTTCAGAGAAGTTCACGGAACTTCAGCGAAGTTCACAGATCTTGAAACTTCTGTTAGGTCCATAGAATGTCAGGAAAGTGCCGAAAAGGACATGCAAGTCTCAATATCTTCAGTGACGTTCCAAGAACACCAGGAATGTCCGTTGAATTACAGTGAAGTTGAAAGAACTTCAGCGAAGTCCTGAGAACTGCGAAAATTTAATACCAGAGAACTTCAGTGAAGTCTCGAAAACTTAAGTAAAGTTCCAAAACTGCAAGGAAGTCGCATAAATTTCAGATAGCTTTCTATAATTTCAGAAAATTACTTCAAACTTCAGATAACTCTCTAAAATTTCAGAGCAGTTCCGAGAAATTCAAAGAAGTATCGAGAAGTTCCAAAAACTCCAGCAAAGATCTGAGATTTTCAGAAAAAATTGAAAAACTTCCGAAAACTTAAGAAAAGTCCACGACACTTCAGTGAAGCCCTCGAAACTATAGATAAATCCTCAAAACTTCAGAAAAGTCCTAGAAACTTAGGAGGAGTTGACGGATAAATCCTCAAAACATCAGAAACGTTCACGCAACTTCAGAGAGATTCACGGGTCTTCAATAAAGGCTTTGGAACATCAAAAAAGTTCACCGAACTTCGGAACTTTCACGGAGCAGTTTACGAAACATCGAAAAAATTCACCGGTTTTGACCGGTTCAGTAGAAACCTCAGAACTTCAGAACAGAAGTCCTCGGAACTTAAAAGAGATCTCAAGATCATTGGTATGCTTGAGGTATTTGAAATAATTAAGTTAAGCTACATTACACACTACCGAAAAGGTTATGTAAATTTCGGTGCCCTGAGACCAACACATGCAAGCGTCCTTTAGCACATAAGAATGAGTTGAAAGAGATGAGAAAATAAATTCAATCAAACACATCTTTCGTCGAAATGCGAGTGTGTCCGTTTCTGGAGACATAATTTTACACGCAATCTTTGTTTACGTTCCCCGACTTTTAACAAATATACATTACGTTTCGTGTAAAATTCATAATTTCTAAGTGTGTAGTTTTTGCTCCATGGCTGGACTCCGTTCGCAGAAGTTTCATGTGGTAGGACTTAAACTGAATTCAAAAGTTCGACCACTTGAGTTTACTTGAAGTTGATTGGCGTCGAAGAAATTTTGGAAGACGTTTTCAGACATCTCTTTCCACGCTGAATTCTGTAGAAGTTCAGGATATTTCTCAGAAATTCAGGAAACTTCCCAGAAGTTTTGCGATTCTTCCGGATGTTAAGGGAACATCCTAGAAAATCAGGGAACTTTCCAGAAAATCGGGGAACTTCCCAAAAGTTAGAGCTTCCCAGAAGTTCAAAAAACTGATCAGAATATTTTGGGTATTTCTCAGAAGTTCATAGAACTACCCAAGATGATAAGGAAACTTCCCAAAATTTCAGGGAACTTCCCAAAATTTCAGGGAACTTCCCAGAAATTCAGGTAACTTTCCAGAACATTAGAGAACATCCCATAAGTCAAAGAACTTTCCAGAAATTCCTTAACCTTTTCAAAAGTTTGCGGATCTTCCTAGAGGTTCAGAGAACTACTCAGGAGTTCATGAAACTTCCCAGAAGTATCGGGAACTTCTCAGAAATTCAGGAAACTTGTAGGTGTTCAAAGAACCTCTTTGAAATTCAGGGTACTTCCCAGAAATTTAGAAAACTTTCCAAAACTTCAGGAAACGTCCACCAAGACCAGTGAACTTCTCCAATGATCAGAAAACTTTCCAGAAGTTCAGCGAACATCTCAGATGTTCAGAAAACGTCCCAGAAATTTAGAAAAATTCTCAGAAGTATTGGGATTTTCCAAGAATTTCAGAGAACTTCCCCAAAGATCAGGGAACTTTCCAGAATTTCAGAAAACGTCCCAGAAATTCAGGAAACTTCTAAGTATTTTTTGAGCATTCTCAAAAGTTTAGGAAACATTCCAAGGATTTTTCCATAAGTTTAGGAGTTTTCTAGAAGTTCAGGGATCTTCCCAGAAGCTCGAGAAATCTTTGCAATAGTTCAGGGAACATCTGAGAAGCTCAGGGTACTTAAGTTTTAAGAAGAACTTAAACTTTTTCCAAAAGAATCCAAAAATCAACTACTTTTTCAATGTTTAATCAAATTCGTTGAATTTACGCCATATCAAAATCTTGGAGATGCATAAAAGTTTTTGTAAGGTATACTTATTTATTTCACAGAAATTCCACCAACATATTAAAAGTTTTGCAAATCGACCAACTTTCCAGATTTTTTTTTCAATTTCTCGTAAATTATTAAAATATTTGTGATATTCTACTAAGAGGTACCAAATGGAAGTCCAAATAACTTCTGGGTAGCTAAATCTGCTTTTCAAAGTTCCCGTTATTTCCAGAAAGTTCCTTCTATTCTATGGATGATCAGCAAACTTTTTGGAAGTTCAACCAAGTTTGCAGAAATGTTGAGAATTTTTCGACAATTCAATGGACTTCTCTGAAGTTTCACCACTTTTCTCCTCAAAAGAGAGCGAGTAAAACTTCGTGATTGTCTTGAAACTTCCTATAAGTTTATTCAACTTCCGAAAAGCTGAATCATAAAATAATTTTTAAACAGTTTTTACAGTTTCTAGAACCTTATATCAGTTCTGAATAATTCATATATTTGCCGAAAAGTGCATAGGATTGTCTAAAAGCTGTAGAATATGCAATTGAATAATATAATATTTAAATACAATTCCTGGGAATATCAAAGATTTTTCGAGATTTTTCTCCGATAAATACGAATTGAATCTATCTTCAAGATATCATCGGTTTCCTCCAGAAATCTTATCAAAACTGCCATAGTAAAATAGTATCCTCTCCCCCAGAAGATAAGCCTGAATATCCTGATCCCCAGTAAACCAGCCAAAAAGTTCTATATAACAGGCTTCTCTAAAATTTATCTACATTTGCGAGTGCTAATCATGACCGATCCATCAATAAACCGATTGATCACTTTGAAGACTTCATTACTTTTCATTTCCGAGCAATCGAAATACTATTCGGAATCGGAATTTGCCACCAAATTAGTCGTGAAATCCACACCACAGCCACAATGACGGGAGCTTCCTCATTTCGAACTAGTCAGCGTTTTCCGGAAAATGCAGTGGCTGTAAAAAACTAAGAGAACCATTCGTTTTTCAGGAATTAATCGAAAAGACAATTCGCTAGCACCGCGAGCAACTTAAGGTAATTATCAGCATCCGAGGCGAGCAACATAACTTTCTTACCGGCGCCAGCATCGCCCGCACCAAACATGGTCACTTTTCAGCTCAAAAATACACCTCAGAATATACTCAATAGTGTTGAGTTATTGTTTAGTAAAAGCTGAAATTTAACTCACTAATTGGTATTATCAAGTAGCGTGTAGTGTTTTGGAACGGTTTTTTTCTTGTTCAAAATTGCTGCAAGAATAGATCAAAACATATACCGGATTTAAAATGATGCAAAATAGATCCGGTATAAAACAAAATTTACAACACCGGTGCAGCGATATTTTTGCGTTTGGTTTAAAAAAAATAAATGCAAACCACGATTTGGACCGCCGTTGAAGATGCCCTAATCCATTATTTTTAAGAGTGAAGCTCAAACACTCATCCAGATAAAGAACCGGGTCCCTATGGTAAGGTTCCATAATCCGTCATGTTTGTTCTGTGGGAAACTTACGGTCTATCTGTTGACGCTGTTTGGTGGCCATGAGACCATTATCTTCATTACATCTTCCAATTGATGATAGTGGACCTACTATCCCGGCAAATAATCGCAAGCTTTGTCCTTGTGAAACCATGAAATTAATAGCTGTAAGATTGAAGCCCTCCTTTGCCACAAATTTCGAAGGATAACATTACCGTTAGCTATGCCGAACGAAGAAAGTAATTTATTTATTAAACAATTACTAATTCTGAGTGGGAAAATACGAAAAGATAGTTTGCTTTCTTCAAAGTATATTTCATGTATACTTCGAGTGCTAGTTTGTTATGAAATGTGCTCAATATCCAAGACGCTACTTAGAACGCATTATACGAGAGCGGAAATTCCAATTTTTTAATCATTTTCTGGGCATCCAAAGTCAAGTGTCTGGCAGTGCCCAGCACTGGGAAGATCCACTAGCTTGTAGCAATAAACTTGTCAATTTATTCAGTCTACCTTCATAACTGCCAGGACTGAAGCTTCTATTCAACTAATGCTCTGAACCATGGCAAAAAAAAGTACAATTTAAACTACCTACTTGAGGATTACTTGACATTTTTTAACTCGATATTCTTTCCTATCTCGATGATTTGAAAAGTCATCTCATAGTATCTCGATATTTCCTCTATCTGGAACCTCTATGGTCTATGGTCTATGGTTCTATGGTCGCTAGAAAAATGTCTGGATACGGAATAAAAAATAGGCGTCTATTTCATCCTATCTAAATGCATTCATCAACATCAACATCAACATTAGCTATATTTCCGATTATATGAACAATTTCACCTCATATCTAAAAACTGAGGTTCGTCGCTTGGAAACTTGATGCGCTTAATCAGAAGCATCGGCAAATCAGTGAACATTTTCAAGCGTCAACGCTAATCACATGTCACAAATCAAGTTGGCTCATCAACGTTACTCCATAGCCGCAAAATCATATTTCCTCACATCTCCTAAGAAAATTTCCACCCAACCAGCTCGGAAGGATATTTTCCCATTCTCAACCACAATCCACATGTAAAGCACCCCATCTCGTTGTGGTGCGATAATTTTTTCGGCAAACATCAACCCGGCAAACGAAACTCATCTCTGCAGCCTGTACCCTCAAAACATGAAAGAGCCCGGAGCAGACACCTCCTCAGAGATTCATCCTTCGAGCGTGCAACCGCAAGCGTCATCAACGTGGGCGTCGACGAAATGAGCACCATTCCGAGCCCCACAAACACACGCACTTGTCGACGATGCCTCACATCGCACCTTTTTTTTTTCGAGAGGAAAAAAAAACAATTTAAACATTTGCTTAGGACCCGACCGATTCCCTCCCAAACCAAAAGCGCATAGGAAGATACAACATTCGACAGCTTGTTCAAACATTACGAGTAAAAAAAGCACACACGTACCTGCAACGCACGCCAGCACAAACGAGACGCATAAAATTATCGACTTCATCTCACTGCTTTCCGTCCGGACGCTTCTCGGTCGCTGTTTGTCGCAAGTGACTTAAATTTCTCTTCTGACGAAAACTTGACGCTGCTGCTTCGCGATTCTCCCGTCGCTGACACTGAATGCACACTTTTATTCCTCGGTCAGGATCTGATTCCCAAAGCTATCACACTTCGAAACTTTTTCCGTTTTCTAATTGAAAATCACACAAAATTCGAAATAAATTGCCAAATGATTTCAAGAAAGTTCAACCGAACAGCCCTCAGGAGGACGCTTCAGGAACTTTTGCTTAAATCACCGAACTCCACGAACACTCGAATTCACCAAATTTCACAGTTTCTGCTCGAACTTCATAAAACCCAACACCCGAGCTTCGTTGAACAAAAAACAATTAGGAAAGAATATTGAACCCACTCTGCAGTATCAACAGCAGCTAAACCAAATTCAACATATTTCTTCGAGCGATCTTGCACAACTGATCGACGACCTGGGCCGCCAGTGACGATCAGCTCTTCCTCCGGACCTGGCCAAGTGCCCGGATCGATGCGCGAAACGAACATAAAACGATCCTACGGGAACCTGCGAGAGCCTTCCCGAGCGATCATTCCGTCTCACTCCGTCCCAGGCGGTGGGAATGCAACACGTCCACACATAGACACAGGCACAACACACCCGCAGCCACGATCGAGAGCCTTCCCCGTGTGCCACCCACCCTACAAGCCACCGAGCCAGCATAATCTTGCACCGGAGATCTTCTTTCTTTTGCCTTCAGGTTCTCTCTCTCTCCACCGCGCCGCCGCCGTCGCCACACGTTTCTGATGCTTTCTTTCGCGCGGCGTGTCTTCTTCTGTGGCGTCGTCGTAGTTGTTGTCGTTGTTGAAGTTCTTCCTCCGATCGATTCTATCGTCTTTCGCGCGAACGATCGAACGATAGTCCAAACATATCGTCGTCGTCATCGTCGTCGTCGTCGCCGCCGTCGTCGATGGGAGTTGTGTAGTTCTTCGGTATTATCCAGCCGATCGAGCAGTGAGTAAAAGCATGAGATTTATCCTTATGCGCCCTTAGCGCTCATACCATGCATAAATGCCTACCGGGAGGTAAAAGGGGAAGAAGAGTCGATTTGCCTGACTGAGGGCAAAGCGTTGAGAGTAACCACAATTTTGAAAAAAAATTAAGATGGGTCAAATACAGCACTCATACACTGAACATTAAATTAAGTTTATATTACGAAATCGAAAGTAATACTCACGAATGTTGTAAGTTGTTGTCTACAACACTGATTTTTCAGCAACGATACTGATTTGTACTAAAGGTTGTCCACATTTAAATTGCATCACTTTCAATAAGCTGTAACATTTAGCCATTTGGGTTGATTTCAACGAAATTTTAGGTGAAATGACCTCAGCGTGAATTGTTTAGGTACACTGCGTGAGTTTCATTTTGAAATGTGTCGTAGTTTTGAAAATAGAGTCGAAGGAACAGCAAGTGCGCGAGAACATTTTGCACACGCACCTCGACAACCCACTTCTTTCGCACCGAGCCATCGGAAAGATGTGGAAAATTCGCCAGTCTACAGTGTCTCGTGTCATAAAAAGTTTCGGGGGAACTAAATTGTCGATCGGAAGAAGGTGAGTGAGCATGAGCATGAGCATGAGCATGATTGACCGCCCGAGGTTGCTACTCCGTTATTACCAGATCAGCTGTTATTACACAGAGAACCAAAAGATGATGCTTGGGACCAGCATACATCCTCAATGTGTAAGAACTGGTGATCCCAAACCAAGGCAATACCGGCGCCGGCCTCGCCCGAATGCAGGTCAAGTAGGGAATGGGTAGGAATATGTTGACGTGATACTCGCTTTATTGGAAGCCGAGAACACCTCTGCACTCCCACGAGAAATCACTGGGATGTTGGATAAAATGGTTGGGTTTGCAGCGGGATCCGTTTTGGTAAACGGTGTGCTGAATTCAACTGACGTCAGCAGTGAATAAGATAATTAACTATATTCCCAATTTATTCTTTGTAAAAAGATGCACATTAAAGTTATTCAAATTTTGACACCGATTTAAACCAACAGTAGGGATGCTGTTGGGGCCACTAACAAGTGTGGGTGGTTTATTTCAATGAGATATAAGAATATGTTGAATATCCAATTTGACGACCGATTTAAACCAACAACAACGATGCTGTTGGGACGAGTCACGAGTGTGAGTGGTTAATAGAAAAAGATCTTATGTTACACAACAGTAACACGTCTACACTACTCAGAATCACCCTCTTTAAAACCCTGAAGCAGATAAAAATAAAACATTAAAATATCATAGAAGACAAAAATGCTATTAATACAAATTTCCAACTTGAATGATGTACATGGCATTTTAAGACACGATTAAATTAGTTGACCATGTAAAAAGCGGCTACAGTAAGTCAATACGAGAACATAATATGCGTACACTGATAGGCAAAATAACTTTAAGCAAATTTACTTAAAGAACAAAAAAATCAATTTGTGTTGAAAAAAAAACAGTGACAAAATAAAGTGCCCACTTCATTTAGGCTACAGAAAACATAAATTAAAGTAAAATAAAAGCATTTCTATAATTGATGTGTCCTCCTTTGGCCTTCAGCACCTCCTGCCGCCACGCCATGTACCCCACCACGATCTTTTTGAGCTGTGGTTTGAGTCTCTCCCTTCCCCGCCGCGCGCTACAGCATAAAAATATTTATTTTTGTCACAACAACATTTTTTTTCACCCTGCCAGCAAAGACCCCCACCAAATCCTGATTGGGTTGATGGTCGGGTTTTGTGGAGGCCCTTAGTGGTGGGTTCTGAAACGACCAGAACAAAAAACAGGTTTTGTTTGCCGGTATGTTTATCGTCTTTGTCTTCCTCGAATACGAACTTCTCTTCAAGGCCCGTCTGGATCAGCGAAACCTCCAGATTTTCAGAAATTCAAATTCAAAGTAAATGTTATGCTGAAATGCTGAAAAACAAATTCAGCCTTTTATCCATGTCATGTTGTTCCAGGCTCCTGAGATAAATGGTTTTGGAATGCAAAGATGATTCCAAAGCCTGCTGAAATCATTAATTGATATGAGAATGGAAAATTATATGATATGATTTACAGGTCGCACCCCCTCACTTCGCTATTGTCAAAATGACAACATTACCCAGGCTACGCCAACAAGCGTCTCCATGTTTCAGCTGGCAGTCTTTTGTGATCATATGACTCGTGGAGGCGTGAGGTAGGAACTTGTGAGGACCAGAGGTCGGTTGCACCCTCCTTCGAAGTTGTCAACTCACCATTTGAAGCCCTGTCGATCGGAAGAAGTTGAGTGGTAGAAAAAGTGTTCCGTACTGTGTGAAGGATCACAAGCGAGTGGTTGCTGCCTTTAAACGCAAACCGAACTGTTCCGTTCGGGATGTCACGAAAAAGCTGCACTTGGCGAGCGTCCAGCATCCAGCAGAATTTGAGTTCCAGACTGTGGACGAGCTGCGCAAGATCTAGGAAGAAAATTGGCCGCAGAAAAGGTGCGTCAGGATCTGGAACGGAAGCTAGAAGAGCAACTACGGGAGAATGTGAATCAGTTTCTTCTTATTCTAATTCATTTTTTTCAGGCTGGTAAGAAGTAGTAATATTCAATGTGCGAAAGAATTCACTTTAAATTACCACTATTTAACTTTTTATTCCGGATCGAAGGGACCGGATAAATTCCTATCCTTAGCGGAAGATCCAGAAGCAGCAGAAAAAGAACACAAGGGTGAAGATGGGACAAGCCGTTGCACATGGGAGAATAAGTAACCCAAAACGGCACCTGATGCATGCAGCTGATCGGCAGGGGATTATTCCCAAGTAACAATTTTAGTTTTATTCCAGCCGTATAGCCGCCTCCCGGCTTTGTTGATAAAACTACATTCAAAACTGTTTTGTCTACCAACACCTCCTCTATGCTTCTTTAAAGCCAAAATTTGTACAAAATGGCCCACTCTATAGAGGGTTAAGAAAACAAGTTAATAAAACCTTTATAAGAGCATAAAGATTTTGAAAAGGTTCTACTGAAAGACGTTATGACCACTTGAGAACCTTCATAAAACCTTTTGGCTGCCATTAAAACCAGAATGTGGCCAGAGGGCCACATCTGTCAAACTTCACTGTGAAATCAAGGCTGGTTTTTGTTGTTCTGCTTTGTTCGATTCTTTGCTCTTCTAATTCATTTAGCAGTAAAAAAAAGTTCATGAGTTGCGGGAAATTTTGTTTGATAGCAAAATATCCAAAACAAATGGTGTTTTCTACAGTGTATTATGCTCCAAATTATGTGCGCAATTATATTTTTTTGAATATTGGCACGATAAGTGCAGAAAATTAATGCGCCTCGGAAATTATGGGAATTTACAACAACATATAATAAATCGAATTAAAACAAATATATTCGATAAATTAATCATGAATTCCCTGAAAAGTGCTTGGAATTGGGTGAGATTATCTAAAGAAATGCCGAAATTAGTCTCCGATCTTCTGTTTATTTGCATGCCATTGAAAATTTGATGCATTTATTTTTCCACATTTTAATTATTTCTTATATTTCAATATGGCGATTGGAAAAAAATCACAGTTCTGCCATAAAGCCAATTTATCTTCGGTATGGCTATTATAAAACTATTTGGTCTTATGGTGACTTCTTTCAATGCCAATTTGCCGTTCAATGCATTTACTGGAGGCAAAATGGTTTTCAAATGCTTTTTCAACTGACCATAATAAATCAATCAAATCAAAATCAGTGAGTCCTAAAACGGCATTTCAATACAGCATTTTTCGAGTTCATAAAGTCGAAATAAAACCTTTGATAGGAGTAAAAGTAATTTGAGCAACAAGGTTTGAATATTGTTGTAAACAAGCTGTGTGGGTTCTCATAAACCTTACCTGACTATGAAACCTATTGGAACCTCTTGGTGCCATAGTAAAACCAATTTAATTTCAAGTGGCTTTCATAAAACTTTAATAAAACTTAGTAAAGCAGGATGGTGTTAGCAATGTTATATGGGATTAGCATATCATGCAGAAAAAAATCATGGAATGGATAGGCGCCAATTATTTTCATCGAAAATTGTGGCTTTCCAACCTATTTTTGAGATATTTTCTCATAAATAATAAGAATTACATGAGCTCTAATTAAAAAGCTATTTAAATTTCGTACCATGTAAAATCATTAAATTATCGAATTTTATGAGCAAAACGATGTAAGTCCAAAAATAATCGTTAATAGTTAACACAATAAGACGAGAAATAATTAAAAAAACTGACAAATAGGTTATGCGGATTTAATTTTAAGGGTTAAAAGGGAGCCGGGCTCCATTCATTCAAAGTTCAGAAAGCTCCAAACTGCAATGAAAAACAGAATAGGACAGCTAAAACACATGCGCGTAAGCTGTACACACAAATATTGACGACGAAACCACACTGCTGCATCATGCACCACACGCGTAAAAGCGGACTTTAAACAAATTCCCGGCAACCAGTATGTGACTGTGAAAGACAAGTTCGATGTTCCAGAGTCTCTCAAGAAACAGCAAGTGTCAAAGTTCCCCAAGAAATTCATGATTTGGCAGGGGATTTGTTCGTGTCGTAAACGGAGCAAGCCTTTCGTGACAACTTCAACTGTAAATGGTCAAGTGTACAGGAAAGAATGCCTGAAAAAACGACTGCTTCCTTTTCTCAAAACACACAACGTTTCTACAATTTTTTGGCCGGACCTAGCCTCTTGTCACGACTCCAAGGATGTTCTGGAGTGGTACAAGACGAATGGTGTCAATTTCGTCCCGAAGGAACTTAATCCCCCTAACTCTCCAGAGTTGCGGCCAACTGAAAAATATTGGGCTATTATGAAGCACGAACTTCGTAAGCACCCTGAAGTTGTCACTACAGAACAGGAAATGTTTAAGTTATGGTTGATCGCGAAAAAAAATGTCGGTTCAAGCGTTGTGCAAAATCTTATGCGTGGTATTAAGAAGAATGTTCGGGCTTTTGGATTTGGCTAAGGAAGATTGTATTTTATTCCCTGAATATTTCATGACAATCGGTTAAGATACTTGTTTTTGAGAACGAGTTTAAAGTGATGCAATTTAACTGTGGACACCCTTTATTATTAGTAGCTTCGTATTCAATGTCACACGCAAAACTGCCAAATGTGCGAGGCATTTATTTACACAGAAAGAACATTTGCGCATAGAACGAAAACAATACAAAGAGCTATAAGAAGTTTGTTACAAGAACAAAACCGTTCTCTGATGGTAATATAAAAAAATTGACAAATCTGCTCTATCGCCTCAAAATGTTGTTCAAACACAACCGCGAGGAGTTTTTATTCGTAGTTAATATTTCTGCGATGGGATTTGATCCTGCATTTAGGGAAGAGCTGTTGTTGAATCTGTGATTGATCTGACTAAGCCATAGTGAGTCGTGAGAAGTTGCTTGAATAATTAAGATGACACTGGAGATTTGGGAAATGGGCCAAATCCTGATACACTGTCATAACCAGGACCTAGTGAAATAACGCAAACAAACAGTAAACTCAAAAAAAATCCCTGAGGATCTCACAGCAGCGACTTAGGATCAAAGAACACTTTCTGACAATCTCCAGTATCAAGAAACATATTGAGACCTAGAGACGGCAAAAAAACATCCTCCCCCCAATTATATTGATAGATAGTAGTTTTTTTTTTATAAAAAAAAATATTCTCAACAACAAAAAAAATATATAGAAAAATATGGTTTGTATCCGCAATAAACACCCCACAACAAAAAATAAAAAAAAAATATTTTTTTTATTTTTTTTCTTTGTTTTTTTTTTTTTTATTATTGGTTTGTTTTTTATCAAAATTTGGAAAAAAAAAAAAATATTTTTTTGTGTTTTTTTTTTTTTTTTTTTTTTTTTGTTGTCAATCAGTAGTAGACCGTTTTGTTTCAATGATATTTACATTTTATGTCTCACTTCTTAAATATATAGTACGCTTTATGAAACTAACCTATCAAGTTTATATTTTTAATGTTTAGGTTATCTAATTACATTGAAGTATTGCTTCAGTTTAATTTTAGTCATAGTGAAGTCAACATTTTCTCCGTGCTTATTGTAAGTTGCCATCATCTAATTAAGAGGTCCAAATTTGGCGTAATTTGTGCGATAATTGCTTGTAGTAAATATATTTCTATTTCGTAATTGCCGGGACGGAATGTAAAAATTAAGTTTTGATAAAAGTTCTTCTGAGTCAACGCGTTGCGCAACAATATCATTTACGAATGAAACTAATGCAAATTCACGGCGCTCCTTTAATGATTGGATGCTGATAAGCATACAGCGTGCTTCATAAGATGGAAGAGGCAACATTGTCCAACCTAATTTACGAAGGGCAAACAATAAAAACTGCGTCTGTACCGATTCTATTCGTTCTTCTTGTATGACTGAAAAGGGAGACCAAACTACGCTACAATATTCCAGTATTGACCTCACATAGAGGGCGAACACGAAATTATTGCGACACCGAAAATGTCATGCCAATTTTCTTTTATTGTTAAGAACCAAACAAAATTTTAAGGTAGTTTTTTTCAATTTTTTACTTCCAAAATCAAAAGAAAAGTTAATCGATGGAGCCTTGAGTGTAAAATTGAACGCATTTTCGCTTGATGCCCTCCATCAAAGTCTTTACAGTGTCATCCGGTACCAGTTTCCCAGTTTTTTTTTTCATTTTCTTAACATGTCCTTCTCGTCTTTGACTGTCTTCTTGCTCTTCAGAAGTTCCCGCTTCATCATTGCCCAGTACTGCTCCACCGGGCGCAGCTCCGGACAGTTTGGCGGATTCATGTCCTTTGGAACAAAATGGACAGAATTGGCCTCATACCACTCCAGGACACTTTTAGAATAGTGGCATGATGTCAAATCTGGCCAAAATAGCGGAGCTTCGTCGTGCTGCTGCAAGAACGGCAAAAGGCGCTTCTCAAGGCACTCAGATTTGTAGATCTCGCCATTTACTGTGCTCTTTGTCACGAAAGGTTCACTCCTCAGTCCGCAAGAGCAGATGCCCTGCCAAATGAGATATTTGGAGGTGAACTTCGACATTTTCTTCTTCTTAAATTTGTCGTCCAAGAAGAAGAAAATGTCGAAGTTCACCTCCAAATATCTCATTTGGCAGGGCATCTGCTCTTGCGGACTGAGGAGTGAATCTTGCCGGTGAAAAACTCCAACCCCGGAATTTGCTTAAAATCGGCTTTTATATACGTTTCGTCGTCCATCACACAGCAGCCATATTTTGTCAGCATCTTCTCGTAGAGCTTCCGTGCCCGAGTTTTAGCCGTCGATTGTTGCCGCTCATCGTGGTTATGTATGTAGTCCAGCTCTCTTCTTTGCATTCTGGACGTAGCTCTGCGACATGCCGATCTTTTTAGCCAAATCACGGCTTTTGACGTTGGGATTTGCTTTAATTATCCGCTTCACCTTTCCCTCCGTCTTTTTGTTCTCCGGTCCCGGTTTTCTTCCAGCTCCTTTGCCGTGGTCCAACGTCAATCGCTCCTGGAACCGCTTCAACACTCTGGAGACGGTTGAATGGTGAATGTTCAACATTTTTCCCAACTGCCGGTGCGACAGGTCAGGAAATTCCTGGTGTTTGGAAAGAATTTGTTCTCTCGACTCGCGTTGGTTCACCTCCATTTTCGTTGAATCGAAAAACACGACTTCGAGTTTGACAGCATGTAAACAATATACATCAGTGAGAAAGTGTGCAAAATTTGGTTGATTTTTACCCAATGGTAAAAAAGTTATGCCCTGTTGAATGTGCCGCAATAATTTCGTGTTCGCCCTTTATGCAATTTACAATGATTTTATTGTGTACGGGTCATGAAAATTGTAACAAAAACGTTTTATAAATCCAAGCATATTGTTAGCTCTGTTGGTGATATTATTGTAATGTTCAATGAATGTAAGTTTGGTTTCCAAGATAACCCCTAAGTCCCTTACTCTTTCACATTTTTCAACTGGCTGATTTCCTAAATTTATAGTTACGTCTGTGGTGCTTCGTTTCCTACTTAAAGTTAACGAATTACATTTTTTTACGTTCAGCTGCAAAAGACTTTTGTTTCACCAGACATAGAAAACGTTTACTTCTTTCTGAATGTCATGATATCTTCTTTATTTCTTATTTCTAAAAATAGTTTCATGTCATCAGTAAACAAGAAATTTAATGTTTTTAAGTATAAAGGTTATTTACAAACAAAATAAATAAGAGGGGGCTTAAAAGAGAGCCTTGAGGGACTCCAGAGGTGACATAAATAGGGTTTGATTTCTTCCCTTTGAATCTAACTATATGTTGACGGTTAGTGAGATAGGATTCGATCCATTTGAGAATTCCTGGCTCAATGCCCATTTTTTGCAATTTAAAAAGAAGCATGGGTATGTCAATGCGACCAAAAGCCTTGCTGAAGTCTGTATAAAGAGCTTCTACATGGTTACCATTATCCATTGCCATCAGAGAGTAGTTAACGAATTCCAGTAAATTTGTGCTAGTTGATCGTCCTTTGAAGATCAAGCCATTTGCTGGTCTGAGCACTACTTTTTACCTGTCAGATCCTGATACATCATTTGCGATTCACGCACATCACTTTCACATACTGCACAGGGGTTTCTCAACTGTGATGCCCAAAACTGAAGGGATTCAGTTGGGGCACAGAAGAAAAGATTCCTTTCTTGAATACTAAAAATGAAATGTAAACATCAATCATAGTATTTTTCATCATAGACTCTCAGCTATACCACAGTGAAATTTTTCATTCCTACGTGCAATATTTCAAAAGTTACAATGATTTGAAGGTGTCCGGATTAATGTGGATACAGACGTTACATTTAAACTTTGGGTGATCGTGATACCAATACTGGGGGGTTAAAAGCATCCCGTGAAAACGATACTTGATAGAATCATAATAATGTACAACAATAATGTAAATACAACTAGAATCATTAATAACAACCAACAAAATAATATTAATGTCACAAATACCAACAACCCTAAACAGACGATTGCAGCAAGCCGTGCTTGGAAACTGACGTGTTGTATTTTTGCTGCGTCCTTTTCGTGAAAAAAAAATCAAAAACTAATTCGTATTTTTTTGTTCTTCGCCCCGCACCCGGAGGAAGAGTTAATATCAGCTTAGTTGTGTTTGTTAGTTCTATTAGCATTGTGCCACGCGGACATAAATGATTAATTGAGAGTATCATTCTGCTTTGTTGCGAGTGACTTGATGATTATTAGCATTTTTGAAGTCGACTTAAAGTCACCTCATAGCGTGGTATTTTGATTGTTGGCAGAGTGTGGAGGAAAAAAAAAGGAAACCAGTGTAATGTAGAAAACGGCCATTTGCTGGTCATAGAATTTCAGATGGCTTGCATAGAATTTCAGATGCACTCATTACGTGGAGTACAGAGGGAGAGCTGTGCATTTTTTTCTTTCGTTTCACCGTGATTGTGATTTTTCAAGTTAAATTTCTTTTCTAAAGTGTTTTTTACCTATCATTTTCATAGTATTGCATCTGTGCGCGAAGTACTAATTCGGGATGCCATTCTCCTCGGTGCTAGCTGGGTGCTTAGTGAAAAGGTGTACGGCCAGCCATTTTAACTCAGTTTTGAGTCGTTTTTGACTCACTTTCGCCATTAAAGGAGTCACTCAAATTTGAGTAAATGTTACTGGTATTGACAAGTCGACAAATCAAAAACATCGACTCCAATCAGATGGATGTTTTTGATTTGTCGACTTGTCAATCACAGTTACATTTACGCAAATTTGAGTGACTCCACTTTTGACGAAAGTGAGTCAAAAACGACTCGAAACTGAGTTGAAATGGCTGGCCGTGTACACGCAAACTCACCCGAGAGATTTTTGTTTTGTTTCCATTCTCTGCTAGATATCACTAGCTGAGTGACACCAAAGTGTCTGTCGTTTGCACCCTCACCACACAACAGGCCGGAGCGTATGAGTGATCTCCGAGGAGCCCCAAAGAGAGCAGATTTATTTCACCGGGGAGTTTTATACCGCAACACTTGAATTTGAACATTTTTACTATGACCAATAACAGAATTGACAAAAAGAGACATTGTAGTAATCTTGATGAAGGTCCGTGGAATAGCAGAAATATTTGTTGCATTCGCCTATTTCCCTGGTGATATGGAAAAAATTTCTCCACCTGATGTTGTAGAATTGGTGGCTTTTTTTTTCAAAAAGAAAAATAAACCCTTTATTATTGGATGTGATTCTAATGCTCATCACACAGTATGGAATAGTAGTGATGTAAATAATAGAGGTGAATGCCTCATGGAAAATATAATAAGCAAAAATATAGAAATTTGTAGCAAAGGATGTGAACCAACCTTTGAAAATTCAGTTAGAGAGGAAGTCATAGATCTGACTCTCTAGTGCAAATATATCAGAAACTATTAACAACTGGCATGCAAAGGGTGTTCCGATTAAAATATGGTCAAACAGTAATGTGTGTGAGTCGATCAAAGTTTTTATTAAAAAGTCAAATTCTTTTTCTTTTTCAAGTTCAGTTAATACTGAATACAGGAGAAATACTCAGCTAAGCTTCCTTTTTACCGAATGCAAATTGCCGGGTCTTTTGTTTACCACCTGCCATAAGATTTTGGCAAAGACTGTACCCTTGTCCACTTTATTACGCCAGTTTGCCTTGAACTGTTTCTTGCTCAAAATAGCTTTTTAAGTCTTCTCAAGGTTCCGCTTGACGATGGCCTAATATTATTCGATTGGGCGAAGCTCTGGCGTGTTGGGAGGGTTCTTGTCCTTGGAAACCACTTGAATGTTGTTGGCAGCATACCACTCCATCGCCTTTTTTCCGTAATGGCAAGATGTCAAATCCGGCCAAAATAGAACGGAACAATTGTGTCGCTTCAGGAAAGGCAGTGGACGTTTTTGTAGGCACTCGCTCAGATAAATTTCCTGGTTGACGGTTCCGGTCGCAATTTAAACGTTGCTCTTCAAGCCACAGGTACAGATGACCTGCCACGCCAGATATTTCTTCACGAACTTTGACAGTTTAATGTGCTTGAAAATATCTGCCACCTTTCCCCGTCCGGTTGCCGTGTAAAATTCCTGTCCAGGAAGCTGTTTAAAGTCTCCCTTGACGCA
The DNA here is from genome assembly GCA_024533555.2 of Aedes koreicus. Classification (NCBI taxonomy): domain Eukaryota; kingdom Metazoa; phylum Arthropoda; class Insecta; order Diptera; family Culicidae; genus Aedes; species Aedes koreicus. The sequence continues at coordinate 101,445 of JAHHFK020000795.1, read as the reverse complement.
AGTTTCATCGTCCTGTACCACGCAATCAAACTTCGTCAGCATCGTCATGTAAAACTTTCGCGATCGTGCCTTGGCCGACGTGTTTTGTTTATCGTCGCGATTTGGAGTCACCACTTTCTTGTAAGTCGACAGTCCAGCTCGTTTTTAAGCTCTATCCACGGTTGAAGGCGCCACTTCCAGCTTCTTTGCGACATTTCGGACGGAGAGGTTTGGGTTCCACTCGAAACAGCGCGCAACTCTTTTTGTCGTCGCTGTGGCCTCCGGATTTCGATTACCCCCCGATCTAGCTTTCCTGGCTGTTGACAAACGTTCACCGAACACTTTTAATACGTTGGTAACAGTTGATTTAGCCACATTCAACAATTTCGCCACCTTGGCGTGAGAGAAGTTTGGATTTTCGCCATGCACGTGCAAAACTCTGATGCGTTGCTTCTCTTCCTTCGACGACATTTTGATAACTGAAGTGCTAATCTCAAAATCAAAATAGAGGCATGATGCTACACGCACACATATTCAAAATGAGGGGTGTGCAAATTTTTTCAATACACGATGAAGGGAAATGCGTCAAGTTTAAATCGACCAAATTTTGATCGAAACACCCTTTATACCTGATAAAACAAGCAGGGCCCCACCCCCCTGCACCCCTATAAGTGTTTTCAAAGTATCGTGCACAAACTGACGTCTCAAGTGAAGGTAAGCATTGTCGGCAACCCCTGTTTTATTCGGCTATCGTTCCATTGAATTTGTGTGATACAGAGTTGCTCTATTGTAGGCAAATCGAATTCAGCTGTACAGGGTGTCTCACAATAGATGTCACTAAAACAAAATGGGATTACAGCAAAACAAATCAACCAAATCATAGCATTTATTTTCCATTTTAAAGATACATGTTTTAGAAATAAACCATATGAATTCAATTCGAATCTCTCGCCCTTTTCCTTGATAACTTTGCACAAACGCTTTGTAAACCCATCGCAGCTGGCACGCACGATTTCCTGAGGAATTTAGTCCCAAATATCAACCAAATGTTTCTTGAATCGATCTAAAGTAAGCCCTTTCGTAGGGCCTATATGCTGAAGCATATAACCCCAAACAAAGTAGTCAAGTGGGTTGAGATCCGGTTAAGATGCAGGCCAATCTTTGCTTGTGATGGAATCGGGCAACTTTTCCGCGCACCACGCTTGTGTCTTCTCTGCCTTGTGAATGGAGCTGAGTCCTGTTGGAAACAATATGGTGTATTCCCATTCAGCGTTGAAGCATGAGGAAGCAGATGGTTCTTCAAAACCTGCTCGATGTTATATTCAGTGTTGATTTTTACGTTAGGTTCTATGAAAAGAAGAGGAAGTTTTCCTTTTCGTGAAACGGCGCCCCATACCATGATTTTCGATACATTCTGATAGCGTTCTACAGCTAGTTTATCTCTTGGAATATTGGCAAGACTTTTGCCATACACACGATCATTTTGTTGATTATGACTGTCCTGAAGGAGGAAGAGCTTTTCATCTGAAAATAAAATCTCGCAGTCACCGTGCCGAACCAAAAGATTTCTGCTTCTTTGGACCCTGACTTGCTTTTGACGCTCTGTCAACCCGTGAACCCGTTGTTTCTTGTACGGCTTGCATACCAGATTATGTCTGAGGAGCCTGTTCAATGAAGCAGTCGACATTTGAAATTATTTGCTCAATCTACGGCCAGATACGGCGCTATTCGCTCCCTCACACATTTGATCGTTTTCTTCGTTCTGGCAGTACGTCTGGCACCTTCTTTGTGTTGAATATGGACATTTCCAGTTTCCTTGTACCGTTTCAAGGTACGAAAAACAAAACGCTTACTCACTCCGAACTGCTTAAGGCTATTGAATGTCTGACACGGTCTAAGCTTTTGCAAATAAAATTTTATCTTCGCTCCCGTATGGGTTCCATGGTAGCTGATAAATATAAACAAACGGAATCGCTTATTTATCTTCAGCGATAAGCTGTCGAAAGAATACACTCAAAACGGGTATAATCAATTCCCCTGTTACAATTACTCAGCTGAAATAAACCAAGACTGAAAAAAGGTGACACCTATTGTGAGACACATTGTATATAAGAGTGTGATTTATTTGAAAAAATCATATGGCGAAACAAAATTGAAATATAGCTCTAATTTATGGCTTCCATTATTTTTGCTGTAAAATACGCTGGATTAGGGATATGAAAATTGATTCACGAGTATAGTTAACATTGCCGATGCCGACATTTCCTCTGTCAAATCTCTTCCCAATATTTTACCGCGCATCCATTATTCCATTTCTTTGTTCCCACTTTTTCGCGCATTTCTTCGGGACCAATTCTCCGTCACTCTGCTGCCCGTGGTTCACCGCGGTGGTAAATACCTGGCTACGCTAAGAAAACGGCGTCGGCGACGAAACGGGGGGTCACAGCAGCAGCAGCAGCAGCGAAGCGCGATCGTTTGTTCTCTTGAAGAGCTTTTTCCGCTTGTGATGCGTTCTCTGCCCGTTTTGCTTTTTATTTATTCCTTCAGTCCATTGGCATCATCTCCACGCTGCTAGCGACCGAGACCAAGACCAAGACCAAGACGGTGGCGGCAGTGGCAATGGTTGGCGATGGAGACTCTTCTTCCCGTAGGTATAAGAGCTCTTTCCTCACCCCGCGTTCGTATTTCGCGCTTGTCGACCTACCACACCTCCTTCCGTTGCCCTTCTGGCTTCGAAGTCTTCATTCCGATCGTTCGTTCGTCGTCTCCGCGCCCGAGAGGATTTTAATAGGATCTCGGCGAGCAGCCAAGTCATCGCCTTTGGATGTACAAGACGATCCCTCCGATTCGATGTGTATAATTTATGACCTCAGTTTGTACCTCCCTTCTTTGTCCCCGCTCAGAACCCCCTGAGGAGTCGGCAGGATCTTGCATTTTTTTTTTTAAATATTTTCTTCCTAACGCATTTATGTTTTCTTCTCTTCCGTTTATACCAACAAGCGATCGGACGCGGAGATTTGTCGGATCGGAAATTTAATTGATAGTTTATGCGCGCTGCTTGAATAAGAGCCATCGTTGTCATCGTCGTCGTCATCATTATAATCGTTGCTCAGAAAGTTGCTTATCCTGACAGATGGTAAATTGCTTGTTCGAAACCGGCAAGAACAGTTAGGAACAAAAATATGGCAAACTTGACGACGCAAAGGATTTACTGAGATGTTCTTGTTGACGGATTGGGTAAACGTTCTTGGCTCAATAATTAATGATTCAATTAACAAACGAACCGATTTAGCATTCCACTTGCTCGCTCGAAGATTGAAACAGTGTCTACGTGCTGCTGGTGGAATGGAAATTTTCTGCATTCAGATATAAATTCAACTACATCGGTTTTTGTTTCACACCGAAGAATGGAGTGTTGTTGTCACTCCCAAATCATTCCGATAATGATGAAACCGATGTTTCATAGCACTTTATTATGACATTATAATTTCAGTTGAATAAAATTTAACATTTTCGAAACTCTAGCAATTCGTACAGCTTTACAATTTCTTTTTTTATAGAAGCCTTTAGTCAATAACAGTATTGATCTGAAACTTTGTAAACATTCAGGTTTTCGCCATAATCATTGCAAATGCCTCTATACGGGAGCTCAAATTTATGCACCGCAATTGAATAAAACAACAATACGAAAATTATTTTAGCATACACTAGTCGGCAAAATCGGAACTTTTTTCGCTCCCGTCGGCATTTCTGGTTGGATTTTATAGATTTTGCTACGCTGAATCCAAATATGGGCTCAGAAATGCTGTAACACGTCCAGTTTTTGAGAAAAATGTGATTTAAACTCACAAAAACACGTACTTCCGTAGTAATATGATCTACCTAAGCAACAACCAGAATATTGGCTCTGCCCTTTGCAAGTTGGACTTGGATTTTATGGAATGGACCTCCCTGAATCCATTCGTGAACACAGATTTTTCGCAACACGTAAGATTGATGAAATAAACCGGGTTTTCATTCACAAAATTACGAATTTTCATAAAAATCAAGATTTTCTATTTTGAAAACATGAATTTCAGCTCCACCCTTTGAATGTTGGGCTTGGATTTTATGAAATGGACCTCCCTGAATTCATTCGTGAACACGGATTTTTCGTAACACGTAAGGTTGATGTAAAAACCGGGTTTACATTCACAAAATTACGAGTTTTCATGAAAATCAAGACCCGTCCATTAATTACGTCGCTCAAAAATACAGGGACAAAATTTTACTACCTCCGCTACATATTAAGCTTGGGTTGATCAAAAATTTTGTCAAAAAGCTGGATATTCAAGGAGAACCATATTGTTTTTTGAGGAAAAAGTTTCCGAGATTGAGCGAAGCCAAGGTGAAAGAAGGAGTATTTGTTGGCCCTCAAATTAGGAAACTCCTTAAAGACGACAATTTTCAGCAAACTCTTAACGCGACAGAGTTACGAGCATGGAATGCGTTCCAAAAGGTTTGTGGTCACTTCTTGGGAAATGAAAAGTCTCCGGATTATGTACACATCGTTCAAGAGCTGGTTGATTCGTATGCTGCACTGGGATGTAATATGTCACTTAAATTGCACTTTTTGCATTCTCATCTGGACTTCTTCCCAGAGAATATGGGAGCCGTCTCAGATGAACATGGAGAACGATTTCATCAAGATATCGCACAGACTGAAAAGAACTTTGCTGGCAAATGGAGCCCAGCGATGCTAGCGGACTACTGCTGGATGCTACAGAGGCAAACACCTTTGGAGAACTATAAAAGGAAAAAGAAAACAAAGTGAATTTAAGTTGAAAAATATAGAGAAAATTTCAACTAAATGACTGACTGACTGACTGACTGACTGACTGACTGACTGACTGACTGACTGACTGACTGACTGACTGACTGACTGACTGACTGACTGACTGACTGACTGACTGACTGACTGACTGACTGACTGACTGACTGACTGACTGACTGACTGACTGACTGACTGACTGACTGACTGACTGACTGACTGACTGACTGACTGACTGACTGACTGACTGACTGACTGACTGACTGACTGACTGACTGACTGACTGACTGACTGACTGACTGACTGACTGACTGACTGACTGACTGACTGACTGACTGACTGACTGACTGACTGACTGACTGACTGACTGACTGACTGACTGACTGACTGACTGACTGACTGACTGACTGACTGACTGACTGACTGACTGACTGACTGACTGACTGACTGACTGACTGACTGACTGACTGACTGACTGACTGACTGACTGACTGACTGACTGACTGACTGATAGGAAATCTTGATTTTCATGAAAATTCGCAATCTTGTGAATAAAAACTCAATTTTTTCAACACGAATGGATTCAGAGAGGTTCATTTCCAACATTCAGAGAGGTCCAAACCCAACATTCAAAGGGCGGAACGAAAATTCATGTTTTCAAAATAGGAAATCTTGATTTTCATGAAAATTCGTAATTTTGTGAATGAAAACCCGGTTTATTTCATCAATCTTACGTGTTACGAAAAATCTGTGTTCACGAATGGATTCAGGGAGGTCCATTTCATAAAATCCAAGTCCAACTTGCAAAGGGCAGAGCCAATATTCTGGTTGTTGATGAGGTAGATCATATTACTACGGAAATACGTGTTTTTGTGAATTTTAATCACATTTTTCTCAAAAACTGGACGTGTTACAGCATTTCTGAGCCCATATTTGAATTCAGCGTGGCAAAATCTATAAAATTCAACATATATACTTGAAGGGAGTGAAACACTGCCGACTAGTGTTAGGGTGCCAATGGCATGTATGGGAAAAAATTGACCATCGAATTTCAAAAACGGGTAGTGCTCAAAAGTTTCGTCTCCTCAAAAAAAGTCCCCATGCAAAATTTGAGCTCAATCGGACTTCGTTAAGTGTTGGACCAAAGCGGTCAAAGTTTGACATTTTTGAAACACGAAAAATTTCCCCAAGGGGGGGGGGGGGGGGGGACGTGAAAATCTGAAATCGATTTTTTGTTTTTGATGCCAAATGTCTTAGAAATGCATGAAACGTCGAGATCTGGTGTTATCTCGAAAAAAAAATTTTTTGAAAAAAATTGACTTTTTGGGACTTAGAAATTTTTTGAGGTGGAGGAGTGAAATGAATTTGATATGGAGGATTTGAATTCAATTGCTGAGATATCCATGGCAATAGTACTGAAACATGTCTTATATCATCGTTGGCAACTGCTAGCATATTATATGTGATATTTCATTAGGGTGGTTCACTTGTTTTGCATTAGGGTGGTCCATTTTATAGAAAAATAAAAAAATAAGATAATAGTATCAAAACATCTCTTATATAATCGTAAGCCATTATCAATATTAAATATATGATATTTCATTAGGGTGGCTCAGTTATTTTCCATTAGGGTCGTTAAGAACAATAAAAAATATTTCCAGCAAATTTAAACGCTATTCGCATTACATGGGCCCGGCGCGGGGCGAGGCCCGCCCGGGTAATATTTTGAAATGATTGCTTGGGTTTTGTATGTGAGCATTCTCACTATGCTGGCACGGCACGCCCAGCACGGCACATCAGCGTAGTGAGAACAGTCACATACAAAATCCAAGCAATATCATTTCAAAATATTACCCCGGCGGGTCTCGCCCCGCGTCGGGCCCGTTGTAATGCGAATAGCGCTTTAACCAGTCAATATTTTTCGTATAGGTTAAAACCATTAAGCTTTCTCACGTCTATCATCTTTCTCTTCCAAGCAGGTAGAAAGAATAGATTGTTTACATACGAAAAAAAAACAAAAAACGTATGAAAACAATCCTATTCTTTCTACGTGCTTGAAAGAGAAAGATGATAGACGTCAGAAAGTTTAATGATTTCTCACAAAACTTTTCAATATTACCTATCTTACAATGAGAAATTCGCTTCTTTCGTTCTTTTTCATTAATTAGTGCATCAATATAATAATTTCAACCGATTTCTATCCACAGACTGTAAGATTAGCGTACGGACTACCAAAGAGAATTATTTACTAGAGACGCTCTCTTTGTGGTCCTTTTGGAAACTTTTGCGAGACTTACATTCGGAATGCGACGCTTCTTTAAGGTGAAACAGATCGGTGCCCTCGTCTAATACTAATCTTAGAGATTAAGCATTGTGCATCAGTGAGTTTCTTATTTCTGTTTTGCACCGTCGTTGCAAGCTAAGATTAAAAATTTCAGAGTTATCTATCCTACATTTACCGAATATTGTAGAGTGGGAAGTCTTCGACTGCAACCTAATTAACAATTTTGACCGAGTAAACGTTTATTCAGCTGTTTATATGAGAAAGAAGAGTTTAGTCAGCTAAAATTGTTTGTTGGACCCCTAAGATGGGGAACTATCTCATTAATACGGTATTTGCAGATATAACTAACCTTTTCAATGGTTGTGACAAAAGACACGTAACGAAAGGGAGGGAACGGTATTGTGATATTTCCAAAATTCATGTTGCTAGGTTTTTGGTACATTGCATCGCATATATTTTCTTAAATTACATCTGATTTTTTTGAACTTTTATACATTGTTCGATGTTCTTCAACTAAGTGCAAAATAAACTGTTTCTGATCTTCATCCGTTGACAATTTCGAATTATATGTTTTGATTAATGCAATACCTCGTTCTGCATTGTCATTTACTACTTCCAAGCTTTTAATTCGTTTAATGGCATTTTCATATTCTTGTTTGCTATTCCACTGCGTAATATCAGTTTCCAACAATGATTCCGGAATCTCTAGAGCACATAACAAGTTTTTAGTATGCTGACTGCCTTGAACAAATGAGTGCAGCTGTAGTGTTGAAACGTCGTTTGATTCGACTATGGATTTAGCACACACATTTGTTTTGTTAGCTGAAAATAAAAATATTGTTAGAAATATAATGTTCTGCGTACATCGAATTGAACAAAATAATTACCTGATGTATGTAAGGCTTCAATATATTTTTTTTTATCTGCGATATCCAACGTTTCATCAAATAAACACAATCCGATGAGATTGCTATCCAAATACTGCAGATGTTTCAAGAACCCTTTATATACTGCTTTGGCAACTTCTTCGTCAACAGCTTCGTAGATTTTAAGCGATTTTATCAAATTAAGGTCATTGTTTGCAGACATTGCAGCACACGTAGACAGAAACCAGTTTTTCAAATATACTTTTACAATGAATACATTAAATCGTGCTAACTGTTGTTGAGTTGCCTTAGGTAACGCAAAAGTGTGTCGGTAAAGGAACATTTTTAGTGAATAAATAATTTTTGCCATCCATCTTGCATTATGGAAAGCACCAGGAGCTCTAATTTTAAAATGTTCTTTAATTTTTCCACCCAAAAATATAAGCGTAAGCTGAATAACTTCGCGATAATCTTCGCGGTGATGTTGTTCTTTTAATTGTCGCTCAAAAAAATTCAAGAGATCCACCCTCTCGTTGGCTGTTATTGATGATTTAACGAATACATCATTAACACCAGAATGGTATGAGCTCTTTTCTAAACGGTGCCATTCCGTCTGAAACCGCTTAAAAATCTCAACATTTGGAGATTGTGCAGTTTCAAATTGTAGTGCCTTGAATGCCTTGCCAACTAACAGCTCGTGTATGTGATGTCTACAGGGAAGTCCAATCAGCTGTCTTTTAAACATTTTGTCAAGATGTTGACACGCTCCTTTCTTTCGACCAGTGTTTGACGCAGTGGTATCAAATGATGTAAACATAACCCTAAAACACGGAATAACGGTATAATTTAAAAATTATCAATAATAATATTGAAACTAATAGAAATTACCTGTCTTCAAGATCCCAATCGACAACTGCATTGTACACCGCTTCTGCTTGTTCTATTCCTGTTGAATTTTGGATGGGAGGAACAGCTAACAGCTTACGGATGCCTTCACCAGATACAACTATAGCCAATCGTTCAGTTTTGGGGGTGGCTTTAGACGACAATATACTAGGAAGCAGTTTTGAATCCCAATGAACTGTTAAGTTAACCTGTGGCTTAAATGTTGCTCTCAGCTCGTTCTGCTTTTGCACACGAATTTCTTTTCTTGAATTCCTAATGGACTCTTTGTTTAACACTAATGTTGAAACGTCGTGCCCCAATGATTTCGCTATAGATGATATTAGAAATACCGCATTTCGATCACTCACTTTGCAGCGGTCCAAAGCAGCAGCCACATCGACAGTAATGACATTTTTTAATGGTGATTTAGAAGTTGAAGACGATTTGGAAGGACCTAGAAGAAAATTTAAGAATCAATCGTTTGTTAACCACGAAAAACATTTTAAAACATATTTGAAATTAATTCAATTTACACTTACCCGGTATCTGAAAATCTTCGCCGATAGTACTGATAGAAGGAACGGACTCACTCTGGGTTTGAGATGAGGACTCGAAATCACTAGCAGTTAAATTTTTTCTTTCCTGTAGACTTGCTTCTTCCTGCTCACTTGTTCGTGGATTAGTCTCTGTTGTCGCCTCTGCTGTTTCTTCCTCCTCAAAATCACTACACGAGATAGTTGCCGTTGGAAAAGACTCACTTGTTGTTGGAAGAGTTAGTTCTCGTTGTTCTTGCAAATACCGATATGCTTTTCTTTCTACTTTATTCTTCGGTTTATACCTCTTCCCGATATCGAAAAGGTTCTGCAATGAATCAGAGAAATCCTTTCTCTTCTCAATTTCTCTCGCCGACATTCTTAGCTTGCGCTTCTGCAAGATTTTCCAAGTTTCGTAGTACCGCAAGATTTTATGTTGCACTGTCCTGTCGTCGAGCAAATGGTTCAAATGCTTTTTATTCCATGATACTTTCAAAGCTTGTATTGTTAATTGTGCACTTGGTTTAGTCTTTTGCTTCTCTGCTCGCAAATGAAACATGAATTTCCGGAAAACTTCGTTGTATGTAGGCAAATTCGAAGATTCGGGGAACAAAGGTAGGTATTTTCCAACTAGCCGAATATCCTCCATTTTGAAAAACAAAAAACTGTTGACTAGACCGCGGTTCCTCGTTCAAATATAAAAATACTGAATGAGTAAAACTAAAAATAACAATTCCTTATATACCAAATGTGTGGCCATTTCATTACCTACTCAGTCTTTCAAAACTGCTCGCTTGGGACGTATTCGTTGCCTACGGGTAGCTTATATTTTGTTTGGGTAGATAACACTTCAGAACAAAAAGCATTCGAAGCAGACGTTGTCACTACCGAAGCGCGTATACCACAGCAAGCGGCAGGTAACGTACTTTTGTTTTGATCCCCTATAACGTACCTACTTGTGTTTCTCGGAAATGAAGCAGTCCAAGGCCAAGAACCTCTTTAGAAAAGATAAACAAAAAACTTTTGTTGCACTTCGTAGTCGCCTATCAAGCTATTGTAATAATTTGGGTACATCAAAAATCGTTTTTTTTTCCTTATTTTTGTCCATATTTTGGTAACGGCACATTTTTGTTAACTATTAAAAAAAAACATAATAAAAATATCTTAACGAAGTGTAGTATGCCAAAAAAGAATCATGGTTTCAAACTATACAAAAAATATTGACTGGTAAATTTGCTGGAAATATTTTGTTGCTTTTAATTTCCAACTCAAAGGACCACCCTAATGGAAAATAAATGAACCATCCTAATGAAATATCATATATTTAATATTGATAATGGCTTACGATTATATAAGAGATGTTTTGATACTATTATCTTATTTTTTTTATTTTTCTATAAAATGGACCACCCTAATGCAAAACAAGTGAACCACCCTAATGAAATATCACATAATATGCTAGCAGTTGCCAACGATGATATAAGACATGTTTCAGTACTATTGCCATGGATATCTCAGCAATTGAATTCAAATCCTCCATATCAAATTCATTTCACTCCTCCACCTCAAAAAATTTCTAAGTCCCAAAAAGTCAATTTTTTTCAAAATTTTTTTTTCGAGATAACACCAGATCTCGACGTTTCATGCATTTCTAAGACATTTGGCATCAAAAACAAAAAATCGATTTCGGAATTTTCACGTACCCCCCCCCCCCCCCCCCCCCCCCCCCCCTGGGAAATTTTTCGTGTTTCAAAAAAGTCAAACTTTGACCGCTTTGGTCCAACACTTAACGAAGTCCGATTGAGCTCAAATTTTGCATGGGGACTTTTTTTGAGGAGACGAAACTTTTGAGCACTACCCGTTTTTGAAATTCGAAAAGTCGATTTTTTTTGGCACCCTATATAAAACAAAAAAAAAAACCACCACCCCCCCCCCCCAGCCACACCCAAACAAACAACACAGACCACACAAAAAAAAACAAAAAAAAAAAATAATTTAATACACCCACCCCCCCCCCCCCCACCAACCCGCACAAGAAAAACAACAATATAAGGGACATTTTGTTTTTTAAAAAAACCCAAAACACACCCCCCCACCCCAAAAGACCCACAAACAAAAAAACCCCCCACACAAATAAAATACACAAAAAAAAAAAAAGAACACCCAAACATACAAAAAATTTTTTCCCACAAACACAAATAAGAAAAAACAAAACCAGAAAAAAACTTTCCCCAAATGTTCCTGAAGGTCAAGTTGGGTTGTTAGTTGGATTTTCGAGAACATCAGGAGTGACTGTCAAGAAGTTCATGAGGAAACTTCCCGAATTTTAGCAAAGAGCCGTGTAGAAGATTAAGAGAGAGCTTTCCTAAAAATCATGAGATAATCACTGACGAACCGAAGAAGCAGTCTATACAAAAATCATGCATATGACCATAATGATAATCATAGCTCATGACATATTGAAAAATGGTCAACACCATCTTCCCAATCGTTCGTGTCGTACCACAAAGGCCAAGGACACAAACTCATGTAGGAATTACTATTCCTTGGTTTCCATCTCACCTCCTTTGAGAGATTTTATCCTCGTTTCAGAAAAAAAAAAATACTTAGGGTAGTTAGAAGCAAAGGAAAAAGTTTGAATGCTTTAGCAGAAGGCCACAGAACTTTGAGATAAAATCATTGAAGTAAAATCAATCACTGCATATCTATTCAGCAACCTTTGAATGTAAAATGTTTAACGAAATAATGCTGTAGTGATAACTAGATAGTAACTCGTCTTCTGAATCATATTTGAAATTGATATCGACACTTGTACACATATTAATTAATAACTTACTCGTTAAATACTTCAAAAAGCAACATTGAAACAGCGTCTCAATGAGGTTTTCAAATAACAAAAACATTGAAGTTAATCAAAAAACAAGAGTGAAAAATCATTCTTTGACTGTCAGTAATGCCATTTAAATTGATGAAGTCCCTGAACTATTGTATGGTATAATATTTCAACGACATTTTGAAAAATATCAACACTACAGTCAACTGTCGAGTTTGGTTGCCGACTCGATCAGATTCAGTCGACTTCTCTAATTCGCAATTTTGCTTGACTCGACAGTGGCAAGTTTCGAGTCAAGTTGCTCGACTCGACTTCTATTATTGACCCCATGCAATCAAATATTGTAATGCGCTAATTTATAAAAAAAAAACAACATTCAATACGTTTCATGCTATATGATTCTTTCTTTGCTATTGATTTTGAATGATCTTATCTTATTAAATGTTTGAATATCAGGATAACGTAATCCACTCAAAAATTGAGTGCAACAATTTATGTTTATTGAATTTTTACGCTACTTTTTTGACAAAAAAGCAAAGCATTTCGAAAAATGCATAGACTTTTATTATTCGTCGTTCATTAAAATATTAAATCATCACAACGAAAGATTCGATAAATCTGCAACTGAAGTGCACTTAATTTCTTTAAATATCCGAGGTTTTGTGAATTTAGCTTCAGTGAATTTAAATTAAGTCTTTCATCTATTTTTAAGCTTTTTTAACTTAACTTTGATGTCAACATATCAACATATATTTCAGAATACTTATCCTTATCCTTATTAACTCAAAATTCAGTCATTTTTTAATGTAAGTCCTGAAATGTTTACGGGTAATAAGGATAACGTCATGTGTAAGATCCATTATTTTTAAGAGTGAATTGAAACGGCACCTTGAATATGGGGTTTTTGAAAAACAGAGGATTCACGGATTGACACGCAATAATGTTGCCAGCAGAGTTTGTCAGATCGCGGGCGCTGCTTTTGACGCACGCTAGTCATTCCATAATTTTGCTTCTGCGGTGATGGTTTGAGGTGCCATATCGTCATAAAGCAAATTACCCCTATTGTTCATAGACAAGGGCGTAAAAAAAAGAGTATTTTTTGTCTATCGTTGTTGAAATATCACCTACTTCTCGGTGCTAAGAAACTTTTTTGGAGAGTTTCCTACAGGATTCAGCTCCAGCGCATAAGGCAGGAAGACTGTATTCGATGAAATTTGGACACACAAAATAGGTCAACAAAAATTTTCCTTGAGCCCGATTCTTTTCAAACTTTCTGGAAATAAAGTACTACTAAATGGTTAAGTTTTGACATCATTAGTTCATTGAACCTCTTCTCCCAACCCAAATGCCCGCACCTTTGCCTTGACCCCTTTCATCAAATCTTGGGCAATGATAGGACCGACTTGCTTACTTACTTTTAACCACACTTTCTTTAGTTCAAGTTCATTTTCTATCAGTTTTGGAGTTTTAACGAGCTTTGCCTTCATGATTGCCCAACAATTTTCAATTGGGCGAAGTTCCGGAGTGTTTGGAGGGTTGACGTCTTTTGGTACAAAAACTACATTATTATCTTTGTACCAGTCTAAGACGGGCCGGGCATAGTGGCAAGATGCCAAATCTGGCCAAAACAGTGTCGGGCCATCGTGAGATCTCAAGAAGGGCAGAAGTCGTTTTTGGAGGCATTCGTCCTTGTAGATTTGTCCGTTGACGGTCCCAGAGGTGATGAAGGGCTGACTCATTTTGCCACATCCGCAGATCGCTTGCCAGACAATGAATTTTTTGGCGAATTTCGACAGTTTCTTCTTCCGTACACTCTCCGGAACGGCCAACTTAGAGGTGGCGTAGTGTTCCTGTCCTGGCATTTGTTTGGCTTTAATGAAGGGTTCATCTCCATCACAATGCAGAACGGTTTTGTGAGCCACTCCCTGTACAGTTTTCTTGCACGAGTTTTGGCCACCGAGTTCTGTTTATCGCTCCGGTTCGGTGCCTTCTGGACCTTGTACACATGTAATCCAGAACGTTTCATTGTTTTCTGCACAAAACAAACTGAAACTATCGCCTTTTTCGCAACATCCCTGATCGAAATGTTGGGATAACGCTTAAATTGGTTCAATACCATCCTGGCCTTCTCCGGATTTGATGTGCCACGTTTTTTGCCACTACCATTTTTCCGCCTGGTTGTCTTACGGTCCTTGAACGTTTTGATCACATGAGATACGGTTGAATGTGCGATTCCGAGCTGTTTTCCAATCCATCGATGAGAAGCGTTTGGGTTTTCGAAATGAGTGCCCAAAATTTGTTGGCGCACTATTTCTTCATTCGAAGCCATCACTGAAATCACTCGACCGATTTTCACGAAACTCATTACACAATTGACACAACACAATGAAATACATTCAGTTGAAATTTCAATAATTTTTACCCACACGCTAAAAAGTTACGAACAATTGCGTGTGTCCAAATTTCATCGAATACAGTCTTTAGTTGTTTAGCAAAATTTGCCATGTTTCATCAGTTCCTCTCCTGATTTGAACCCATTGGACTTCAGTATCTGGGGATACATGCTAGGAAAAATAAGTTTGGTGCATTCAATAGCTCATTGGAAAATCCTCCTGAAAAGAGTTTATGACTGTTGACTTAGGTTTCAAACGTAAACGCGAAATGCTGCCCTGGGTAATTTCTTGTAGCTTAAAGATAAAGATTAAGTTTTTGGTCATACTCATGGATTATTGTTTTTACAATATTTGATCGTAAAAATTATTAAGGCATAGTTTACTTCAAACATCTGTTGACTGTAAAATTCTTTCAAAGAGCATAAACAGCATAGACATCAGTTCTTAAACAATTTGCATTCACAATAAGCTTCAACTTTCTCAGGATATTACTATGATATAATTAGTCGCTAACTAGTTTTATTAAATAAACGACACCTGAGTTTTCAATCTTTTTTAATGAAATTTCCAACCCAGTTCCATCACATTCTTCGCGACAAACGACGGACAAGCAGTCAGGTCTGACGGATACATAAATCTCGCTAATATAATGACAACATAAGTCATATTCTGCCTTGTCATCCTGACGTTCCAGTTGCTTCTATAAACACCAATTTCAGACCGCTGCTGCCGTCTACTGACCACTTTGGCGTAATAATAGCCAGATAATGACAAACCAGAGAAGTAACGAAGAGATACCTGGCTGGGAGAAGATTGATCTCCAACGATTTTGAACAGTAGTGACCGCTTGGCAACAGCAGCAGATGATGATGATGAAGGTGGTTTCATGGTGGCAGACGAGCGGATGTCGTTTCATGTGAAATTTTTAGTCTCCTGCGTTCGCCTTACCTCGGAATAGAAAGCCTATAATGGAGAACATTTAACGAACAAAAAACGACTTATTCTAGAATCAAATAAAGGCAACACCGAGGACTACCCCCCTTACACGTGATAAGATCAATCAATTATTGCAGCAAAATACCGTTCGTCTTCGTTTGAGATTCGATCATTGAGATCACTGGACCTTTATCTTCTCGATGGGGGCGGGAGTCCACTTTCCGAGCCGCTTCCTGTTGATCCAAATTTCGAGAAGTGTAAAATTACTGCTTTCCAATAATGATCGGCTACGGCGCGGCGTGCCTGCGAAGGTACCCGACATATTTTATTTCATAACTAAACTAATGATTTCTGCGTGCGTCATTCGATTCGTTCTCATCAGCCAGCCAGCCGGCAAGCAGGCAGTTGATGTTGTTCTGAGTAAGTGGAAAGCGTTCATTGTTTGCTCCACTGGCTGGGGCGAAGGGACCGCCCCCTACAATCTGGGCTCCGGTTCATTCCGGTTCTCCTTTCGATTGCATTAAATGTTAAATGAATGCTGGTTGATATTGTTTTTCTCGTTGTATGGAAAATGGATAGGCTTTTGGGAATCAATTTCAAACAACAGTTATCGGAAACATCTGTGCTAGAAGCAATACTGAAATCAGCAAAAGTGTATATTGTATTTGAAACATGACTCGCATGTTTTGCTTTATTTGGTTGTATTTTCATCGGGTAAATGAAGGGTTTTTGGCAGGAAAGAGGGGGAGTCAGAACATCACAGTGCCCATATTTGCCTGATTTGCTGGAAAAATGCCATGATGAGGTGAAATTATCGTTTGTAAATATTACCTCAGTTCTGCTGTTTGCTATACTATTGATATGAACGTTGATTTCAATAACACTAAGTAGTCGGCAGTGTTTCACTCCAATCGAGTAAATATGTTGATCTTTCTAGATTTTACCTCGTTAAATCCAAACATGGGCTTAGAATTGCTGTAACACGTCCAGCTTTTTTTTAGAAAAATGAGATTTAAACTCAGAAAATCACTCGTTTTCGTCGAAATATGATTTATCTGTTTAACAACAAGAATATTAGCTCCGCCCTTTCAATGTTGTTCTTGGGATTTTATGGAATGGACCTCCTTGAATTCCTTTGTGAACACAAATTGTTCCTAACACGTAAGTGCAGCCACAGGGGCATCGACTGAACTGGCAACCCGATCGATAGAACATCACGCGGATGTGTGACCAATCTATGCGCAGCGATCTCTATCGGTGAGATGCCAGTCAACGAGAACGGCGACGTGAAAAATAGAACGGACAATTCACAAAACAACATAAAGGAAGTACATGCGGGTGAAATTAGTTAGTCTAATCTAATCTAATCTAATTTAATACAAACGCAGCGAGTACAAGAGAGCATCCTGCAAATAATTGGGTTAGATGACGCCCAATTCTCGGAAACTTTTTCAAACAGACGTATGTCATTTTGTAAACAAAGAGGGGAAGTAAGATTCAAAAGTAAATTTCTCGAAATTCTCAGTACCCTCACATAAAGTAGCATCACAATCATGTAAAGCAATGTAATTCCTTGTGTTGGTGGCCCAAGTTTGCATAAAAGTGCTAAGGGTTTCAAGAAATTTACGTTTGAATCTTACTTCCCCTCTTTGTTTACAAAATGACATACGCCTGTTTGAAAAAGTACCCGAGAATTAGACTTAGTGACGTTTCATACACGCACACAACAGCGCCATTTAGATCAAAGGAGTGCAAGTAAGAAGGAAACTTATTTGGAGGAAAACAAACCATCATTCGTCTGCATGTGCCAGAAAGGGAAAGGTGATCAAACGTCAAAAAGACTAATATTGATGCTTGCAGCATATAAAAGCCACGATACAAGCGTCAAAGCGGCCAGACCTACTGCGTTGCATCAACCGCAAAAGATGATTCTGTTAAATGAGTTGGATTCAAATGAAAAGATTTGAACCATAACGTATTTTGTGAATCTACAGGAGTGGAAGGATATTTGGACATACCGTACCATACGCTCCGAGGTAAAAATAATAAAATAATATTAAAGTAAATAATAAAAATGTAAATTAATATGCAATGTCATATGGAATCTATATATAAAATAAATGTTCCATAAAATGTTCAAAATCATTCCTTAAGCTTTTAAAAATGATTCTTAGAATTTAACGTTTGTGAACTAAAATACATGCACGTGATGAATAAATTATTGAAAATATTCCATAAATAAATCGCCAATGATCCATAATAGGTTTGAATATGAACCATAAACTTCTAAATTTGGTCCATACCCGACAAAAATGCAACAACAAAATTATTTCAAGTTTTTTTGTTACTCATTTACGCTGCTTTTATAACAGGGTTTGTTAGAATTTAGATCGCGGATGTTGTTAAAATAACAGAAATAGTAACAAAAAATCTTCAAGAGGTAACAAAATTATAGCAAACCTTATTACAGATATAACATAAACAAAACAAACTCTGTTACAGTTTTATTACGATGTAGAAAAATCATATCAGCTAGTGTTAGAATTAATTTATTTTCATAACGCAGATTGTGCTAAGCGGGGCATTATATCTTAATTTGTTATAAGTATGTTATACAATTATCCAGATGCAAACGTCTTTAACAAATGTATATCATAATCAGTTTGTCGCAGCAAGGTTTGTTATAATTCAGTTTTTTTTTTGTTATACTCTTATGGTTCTTCGGGTATTGCAATATTGTAAGTGTAGCCGTAGACCGTAATAAAACATCTACTCAGTTTGAGATTCAGAACGGTAGTGAACAAATTTTCTTTTTATTTAACTATCATAAACAATCATTGGTAACTAGACTACTCTTCACCATCGCCTACTTCAACACTCCTCCTCGATGGTAGTATTCCAGTTGCTTCTCGAAACTTGCGTAACTTCACCGCTTGGAGTGGCTTGGTCAGCATGTCCGCAATCATCTCTTCGGTGGGGCAGTAAACCGCTTGAATTTTTCCATTGGTCTGCATCTCTCGAATATAGTGATTCTTGGTCTCAACATGCTTTGATCTGCGACTCACTGTAGGTGAAATCAGTTGCTTGATACAGGACTGATTATCCTCAAAAATAGTGATCGGTAGGCTAACTGGTACAGAGAAATCTTCTAGAATCCGTAAAATCCACTGGACCTCCTGGCAGCATTCAGCAAGTGCGATGTACTCAGCTTTGGTACTGCTCAGGATCACACACGTCTGCTACTTCGAACTCCAATATACTGGACCTCCTCCTAGTTTGGAACAAATATGGTTTAGCTTCATCCATTCCGAATCGGCTCAGGAGTTTCCGAATGTACCTGCTTTGATTCAGCGAAATTGATCCTTTGGCTTGTCTGACTTCAACTCCAAGAAAATTGCGAATATCGCCCAACGACGTCACTTTGAAATGTTTGTTCAGTCCTCGAATAATGGCCTGGTACTCGTCCTCAGTGCGACAGGCCACAACATTGTCATCAACGTAAACAGCTAGGTAAACGCGATCGTCACCTGTTCCACGATAATAGAGGCAGGAATCGTTCTTGGACTGCGTGAGTCCCATCTTCTTCAGTGCGGCGTCAAAAGTGGTGTTCCAGACACGAGCGGCTTTCTTTAACCCATAGAGGCTCTTTCGTAGGCGGCAAACTGCATCATCATTGTCTGAACGTATTCCGAGTGGCTGTTTCATGTAAACGGTTTCTTGCAGTTCCCCGTTCAGGTAAGCGGTCTTAACGTCAGCATGTTTCAGCAGCAACTTCCTCTGGGTAGCGACGGTTGCGAGAATCTTGAAGGTTACCTGCTTGACAACTGGTGCGAATACTTCATCGTAGTCGGTTCCAAATTTTTGTGTGAACCCTTGTGCCACGAGTCTTGCCTTGTACCGTACCACATTGCCTTGTTCGTCCTCCTTCCTCTTGAATATCCATTTGCATCCAATCGCTTTTCGTCCGGCTGGTAGCTCTTCCAAGTCCCAGGTTCGGTTCTGCTTCAACGAGTTCAGCTCATCTTCGATAGCTGCTAGCCATAATTCACGCTCCGGACCAGTAACTGCTTCCTTGTAGGTTCTCGGTTCGTGAGGACTCGGTGTACCACACCGGTGGTTTTCCTTTCGTGACTCTTTCTGACCGCCTCGGTTGCGGTGATTCAGGAACTTCTTCGGTACTGCTCAGGGTCACACACGTCTGCGTCTTCGAACTCCAATATACTGGACCTCCTCCTAGTTGGAACAAATTCGGTCCTTTGCATCCCCTGCCCAATCTGCGTCTACGTAAACGGTTAACGGATCTGCATTGATGGCCAGTACCAGCTCGTGGTCTACTGTGTGCTTCAAGTAGCGCAGAATCCGCTTTGCTTCTATCCAATCAGCTTGTGATGGACAGCTCATCTTTCGTCCTAGTGCTTTTGACTTGTATTCACCGCCTTGGTCCGAGCGAATGATTGACGGCTTTTTCCCAAACCTTGTTTCGACCATCCGAACGTAGTGCATAATCCTTTCAGCAGCTTCTGATTTTCTTTGCAAGAAATATACCACAGTAAATCTTGAGAAGTCGTCAATCATGGTCATGAAATATCTTGATCCTCCTGGGGTGACTGTTCTCATAGGGCCACAGATGTCGGTGTGGACCAGATCCAATACAGCTCTCGATGATCTTTCAGCTTCCTGGGAAAAAGGTGAACGGGTCATTTTTCCCTTGAGGCAGCATTCACACGTTTCCTTCACCGAACATTCTTCAATGTGGATTCCTGTAGCCAGCTTATCGTTGACCAATTGACGGATGGCATTTGGATCTCGGTGTCCCAACTTCCTGTGCCAGTGGTGCAAGCATTTCTCTGTGTGCACCGCTGCTGCTGTCTCCGTTTGTTGCAAGCTTTATATTATACAATCCTCCAGACTTCACGGCTGTAGCTGCATGCTTACCGTTGTGCGAAATTACACAGTCGTTGCCAGCAAACATAACTTCTGCTCCTTTCTCGGTCAGCTTGCTAACGGACATCAAATTTGTTTCCAGCTCCGGAACCAGTAGAACCTCTGACAAGGTAATTTTCTTCACAGCACCATTCTTTCCTCCGCAGATCAGCAATCCGGTACCTTTGGCCTTCACTTCAGCAATGTTGCCATTAGCGAGAGTTACGTTTGTTCTTGAGATCGGCATCCTTTCACTGAAGAATTCTTCATCTCCAGACATGTGACTTGACGCGCCTGAATCGATGATCCAGCTGTTGTTCATGAACTTCGTCTCTGATCGGCCTGAAAATGCCAACTCGTCATCAACGGTTTCTTCCTTCACTGCTCGTGCCTTCGGCTTGAATGGTTTTCGATCTTTCGGCGGATTTGAGTCTTTCCTCTGGTTCAGTAATCGGCAGTCCTGTTTCTTGTGCCCTGGCTTATGGCAATGGTGGCACAACATCTGCTTCGACCCGGATTGGACCTTCAGCAAAGATTCGCTACGAACATTGTCACGTCTCTTGAGGGCTTCATCTATCAATTTTCCTCTTATCAGATCCATGGTCAGCTCGTCGTCTGGTCGGTTCTCCAACGCAATTCCCAGATTGTCGTATGATTCCGGCATGCTTCGTAATGTCATCAGCATCGTGATTTTGGCCGGCAACTCGTAACCTGCGTTGGCGATTCGTTCAAACAGATTTTCCATTTCATGTATTGCATATTGATCACTCGGCGTAACATGGCTAGTACCGACGTGATGCTTGACTTCTGATAGTGGTCCACTAATGCCTTCCAGGTTTGCTTCGCGGTAGTGCACTTCTGGATCAATCTTCGCTGGCTCATTCCGACGAGTAGCGCTATGGTTGCCCGAGTCTTCTGATCACCTTTCTTCCAAGCATCAGTTTGAGGATTCGGGGTAGCTTCCTCAACATACTTCCAGAGTTCCTCACGAACCAGGAGCATTTCAACGTTGAACTTCCAGCTCTCAAAATTTCCGTTGTTCAGCTTCTCGATGGCCAACTTGTTTCCGTCCATCTTGAGATCTTCCGGTAAATCCAATTACGGCGGAAAACTTCTTCAAATAAAATAATCTTCTAGAATAACTTCCAACTTCTAGCGTTCCATAACCTATTGTAAGTGTAGCCGTAGACCGTAATAAAACATCTACTCAGTTTGAGATTCAGAACGGTAGTGAACAAATTTTCTTTTTATTTAACTATCATAAACAATCATTGGTAACTAGACTACTCTTCAATATCGCCTACTTCAACAAAAATTTATTTTTTTTATATTAAAAATAATATTTTTAAAAAAAAAAAAATACAACAATTTTTTTTTTTTTTTTTTTTTTTTTTTTTTTTAACGGCAAGAAAAACGAGACTTCCCAACGCAGCTAAACAAATTAAATTATATATCCCTTTCTTTATATACACACGATAAAAAAAAAAAAAAAAAAAAAGATTGAGAAGAGAAATTTTTTTTTTTTAAAGAAAGTTGATTTTTTGTGGTCTCACGTTCTTTTTTTTTTTCCCCAGAGAAAAAAATTTTCCCAATAAATTTGGTAAAGAGCACTCGTGCACGTAAAGAGCTACGGCATCCCTATGTTTGCACCTTTAAAACTGGAGAAATGATTCATGAAACATTGAAAATCGTTCTATAAAAAACGCATTCTTGGCCCATAAGACTCTGGTGAAAATTCACAAAAAAAAAAAAGAAATGATCCCTAAAATGCATCAATTTGATTCATACTTTTAACAAAATTTAGCAATAAATATCAAAAATTAACGGTTATATATCAAGGGAAGAATATATAAAATTGTTCGGATTTCCCATTAACGCATTGCAAATGATACTAAAAGGTTCAATAACTTGCAAAATTGGTCCACAGAGTGTTACATACTAACATATGTGCATATCATCTATAATTTTTTGTAAATGGCCCATAAATAAATTGCCAATGATCTCTAATAGTTTGTATAACAAATAATAATCTTAAAAAATGATTCATAACAAACCAACTTTATGCACTTAACATTATTTGATCTCGCAGTTGTGGACACATGTTTTTTAAGAAATTTGGTAAAGAGTAGGAGAGCTCTTAAAGAACAACAGGTCATATTTATGACCTGATTAAAATGTTGTTTCAGAAAATTTGATTTAAATTATGCCGGGCAGACGCTTCCTGTCCAACTCACTATCGCTCGTCGGACCAAACTAAAAAAAAAACATCCTCCGTTTGCATTATACCGAGCAAATGCTTGAGTCAGCCGTTTGCCTGGCATCTAATCTACGCTATGCTAACACATAGGATGTCGGAAACATCGACCGTTTAGTTCTTCAATCCTCAATACGGCTACGCAAAAACTCCGGAAATCTTAATCTGTAACTAAATCTGAGTAGTAACGCAGTTAGGGATCACTTTTACAATCTTTATGGATCAAAATTTAAAAAAATAGTGCCCCACCCTGGCAAAATGCAGGCATAATCTATGGATCATACCATATGGTTAAACGAACAAATCTGATTTACTATGTATCATTTTTATAATTTACAAGCTGAACCCGGTGCGAGCGCTGCTACGCCTGCAACTAAATGATTATGGTTGTGTTTCAGCATGAGATTATTTTTCATGACTAAGCCGGGGTTCAAACTTCTATCAGAACTTGCCTTACCCGAGAAATACACATTTTGTATTTTAGTAATCTGAATAATGCTCATATTTGGTATAACATGTTTCTTGTTGTTAATACCGTAATTAATTCTTGGGCGTTGTTGCTTGGTTGACGTTGGAAAAAGTAATGAAAGAATTAGAAAGATGGCCAAGCGAGAGAAGTTCGTAAAGAATGTGCACACCAAAAAGTAGTCAACGGAAAATTAGTGGTATTAAATGGAAAATATGAGAAAATCAAAAGTAAATCATTTATTTAAGACTTCAAAAAAATACAAATATAAAACATATACAGTTAAGTCAATTTGACCTGTTATATCCAAATGCCCGCACCTTTCGTTTGACACCTTCCATCAGTTTTTGCACAGTGTCATCCGTCACCAATTTTGCAGCTTTCTGCCAGTTACGCCTGAAGCTTTTCTCATCAATTGCTACGCTATTCGTTTTTTGAAGATTCCTCTTGACCAGAGCCCAATACTTTTCGATCGGACGGAGTTCTGGCGAACTTGGCGGATTGCAATAATTTGGGACAATATTTACACCATTAGCAATGTACCAATCCTTAGCCAGTTTTCCATAGTGGCAAGATGCCAGGTCAGGCCAGAACAGCACCGAACCGTTGTGTTCCCGAATGAACGGCAACAGTCGTTTATTCAGACACTCTTTTACGTAAATTTGTCCATTTAGAGTGCCAGTCGTGATGAAGATGTCGCTTCTGAGACCGCATCCACATATTGCCTGCCATACGAGGTATTTTTTTGGGAACTTCGACAATTTTTGTATCTGCTTAAAGTCAGCTTTGCAATATGTTTCGTCATCCAATATTATGCAGTCGTATTCCTTCAGCATAGTGTCATATAATTTTCTCGATCGAGATTTTGCGCTCTTGTTCTGGCTGCCGTTACGATTTGGAGCAACACCTACTTTGAATGATTTCAAGCCTGCACTTTTCTTCACTTTCTGGACGAACGATGGAGACATTTTCACTTTTTTCGCCACATCACGAACGGAGATATTCGGTTTCTTCTTAAATTCTCTAATCACTTTCTTCCTCTCCGCGACGAAACGAGAATCATGGTTACCTCCGGAACCGACCTTTCTCTTTAAAGTTAAACGCTGCTGAAAGTTTTTTAGCACTTTAGTAACCGGCGATTTAGCGATTTTTAATCACTTGGCAATATCGCCGTGCGACATATCTGGAGTTTCCACTCTTTTGTGCAAAATTGCTTCGCGCACGCGTTCTTGATTCGACGCCATTTTACTGAATAAAGGTTACTGTAGCCAAACGACGTCTTCATCATAGCACACATACATTAATATTCATGTAGTAGTGATCGGATTAGCAAAGCGTACACGGAGAAGACTGCATTAGGGCATTTCCGACGACTACTTTTTGGTGTGCACATTCTTTAGATTACTAGATTAGCTTATATATATTTCTAGGGGTCTTATGATGTGTGTCAGTGACCTACCCGACAAAACAGTGACAATACTCAACGTGTTTCATTTGAATGGGAAATCCCTTCCAGAGGGAGGCGGTTTCTCAAACCATCATACAATCATTGCCTTCAAAACCCTCCACATGCCAAATTTGGTTCCATTTGCTTGATTAGTTCTCGAGTTATGCAGAAATGTGTGTCTTATTTGTATGAGAGCCCCCTCCCTGAGAGAGAAGAGAACTCAAACAATCATAAGAACTTTCCTCAGCCCCAAAAACCCCTGCATACAAATTTTCCCGCTCATCGGTTCAGAACTTTCCGAGTCTGTAAGGGTCAGACAGACAGACAAACAGATAGAAATTCATTTTTATATACAGTACTGGCAGAAATAAAGTGCTCACGTTGGTTTATGTTTATTTTCTCAATACAACTTTTTGATTTGCAGCGATTCAGTGGTAACATATTGGGTCAAAATGGATGACTTCAATTCTTCTTTCGAAATGAGGAAAAACAAACGAAAAATCATTCATGTAACTTTATTAAAAAAACAATAAACAAAACAACTTTTTAATTCAGTGGCAAAAATAAAGTGCTCATCCGTGATATGTTTACTTCAAAACCAAGAACATTGAATTTAATATTTCGTGTGACTAACTTTAGCTTTGATGACTGCTTGAAGACGTCGAGGCATGCTTTCAACTAGGTTTTTCAGATGGTTCTCGTCGATTCTTTGCCAGTCGCACTCGAGGGCTTCGAAGAGCTTTTTTTGGTTTGTTACCTCTCCTTTGTCAACTTGCTGATCGAGAATTGACCATAGATTTTCAATTGGGTTCAAGTCTGGTGATTGCGGTGGCCATTCAAGAAGTTTTATGCGACATCCACGGAAAAACGTCATGGTTTTACGGGCCGTGTGCTTCGGATCATTATCTTGTTGAAAGATAAACTTGTCTTCCAGTCCAACTTTCAACAAAGACTCCTCCAAGTTTTCATTGATAATGTCTATGTACCTATCAGCCGTCATTATACCATCGATTTGAGTCAAATTACCAGTTCCAGACCAAGCAAAACACCCCCACACCATTATGCTACCTCCTCCATGTTTTACGGTTTTTTGCACATTCCGGTCCAAAAGTCGTTCGCCAGGTTTAACCCACACTTTAGAACGCCCTTTCATTCCAAAGAGATCAAACTTGCTCTCATCAGACCATAAAACTTGTTTCCAGAACGCAACTGGTTTCTCGGCGTATTTTTTTAGCGAACTCTAGCCGTTTAACTCTATTTCTCTTTTGAATCAATGGGCGACGTACTGCCAATTTGCTCCTTAAACCTGCATCCTGAAGCCTGGAGCGCACAGTGCGTTCTGAAATACTCAGCTGCAGATTTTCCTTTATCACTCGGCTCGTAACTGTTGGATTTTTCCTGGTTTCACGAATAATTCTGGTGTCTTCACGCGGAGTCGTGAGTCGCTTCCGCCCGCGTCCATGTCTATCAGCTACTGATCCGGTTTCCTGAAACTTTTTCCAAACTTTGCGAACACCAGAATAACTCACTCCATATCTGACGGCAATTTTACGCATAGATATTTGCTGTTGACAGTCCCTCACAATTAATTTTCGTACGGATAGGTTAATTTGTTTCGAATCCATTTTCAACATTCAAACGAAATCCGAACCGGCGCAAACAGAACCAAAACAAACAGTGCTCGACACCTTCTGATGGGCTGAATGTGCTGTGACAGTTTGGTAGGCAGTGCCATGCAAGATGCACTCAAGAAAATTATATGTCGGTTTTGAGCACTTTTTTTCTGCCAGGCGGAAAAACATTCACATGCATATGATACATCAGAAACTAAGCTATACAAACTTAATCATGATTTTGAATAAACAGAATGATAATGCTATACAAAAGCTGCATTTTGGTCGAATAGACTTTATATTTTTGCATCAATACAAAATTGGTATAATAATGGCAATCATTTTTTAGCTGGTGAGCACTTTATTTCTGCCAGTACTGTACATAGATAGATAAATCCTGCCTTCAAAAACCCCTATATGTCAAATGTGGTTTCGTTTGCTTGATTAGTGCTCGAGTTATGCAGAAATTTGTGTTTAATTTGTATGGGACCCCCCCCCCTTGGACAGGGGGAGGGGTCTTGAACTGCCAGAGAAACATTTCTTGCCTCCAAAAACCTCAAAATGCCAAATTTGGTTTCATTTGCTTCATTGGCTCTCGAGTTATGCTAAAAATTGTGTTTCATTTGTATGGAAGTCTTCTCTGCAAAAGGCGGAGTGGTCTCAAACCACCATAGAAATATTTCTCTCCTGCGAAAACCTTCACCTGCCAAACTTGGTTTCATATGCTTGATAAGTTCTCGAGTTATGCAGAAATTTGTGTTTCAGTTGTATATGAGCGCTCCTTTCAGAAAGGGGAGGGGTCTCGAGTCACCTTACAAACATTTCTAGCCTTCAAAAATCTCTACCTGCCATATGTGGCTCCATTTACTTGAGTAGTTCTCGAGTTATGCAGAAATGTGTGTTGCATTTGTATGGACCCCCCCCCCCCTTAGAGGACGAAGGAGTCTCAAAGTACCATAAAAACAATTCTCTTCTCCAAAAACCTGCACAGGCCAGATTTGGTTCCATATGCTTGATTAGTTCTCGAGTTATGCAGACCTTTACTTGCCAAATTTGGTTCCATTTACTTGATTAGTTCTCTCTTTTTTGAACACTTCTTTTTCATTTGTATGGGAGCCCCCCCCTATCAGAGAGAGGAGGAGTCTCTTACTCTAGAAACATTTATTGCCTTCAATATCGCCACATGCCAAATTGGTTCCATTTGCTTTATTAGTTCTCGAGTTATGCAGAAATTTAAGTTTCATTTGCATGAGAGCCACCCCTTCCTAGAGAGAGGAGGGGTCTGGAACCACCATAGAAACATTTCTTGCTTCCAGAAACTCCACATGCAAAATTTGGTTCCATTTGCTTGATTAGTTCTTGAGTTATGAAGAAACTTCTGATTCATTTGCATGGGAGCCTCCCCTTTTTGAGAGGGGAGGGGTTTCAAACCACCATAGAAACATTTTCTGCTTCTAAAAACTCTCACATGCTAAATTTTGATTCCTTTGCTTGATTAATTCTCGATTTATGCAGAAATATGTGTTCCATTTGTATGAGAGCCCCCCCCCCCCTTCCAGACGGGGAAGGAGTCACGAACCACCATAAGAACTTTCTCCGGCATACAAATTTTCGTAACAGTAGGGATAATTCTCATGTTTGGTTAAAGTTCGTGTTTCATTTGTATGAGAGCCCCCCCCCCTTCCAAAGAGGGGATGGTTCTCTAACCACCGTGGAAACATTTTTTGCCTTTACAAACCTCCACATGCCAAATTTGGTTACATTTGTTTGATTAGTTCTCGAGTTATGCAAAAAAATTCTGTTTTCAGAGAAGGGAGGGGTCTCTTACTACCTTAAGAACCTTTTCCGGTCCCAAAAACCTCTCCATACAAAATTTCACGCCGATCGGTTCAGTAGTGTCCGAGTCTATAAGGTTCAGACAGACAGACAGACAGACAGAAATTAATTTTTATATATAACTAGCTGAACCCGGAGCGAGCCTTGCTACCCTTGCAACTGAATGAATGAAAATATTATAAAAATGGCACTTTCATGGTTTTTTGTTTAAAGGAATGAGTTTTGTTCAAATATTTCTTCAAAATTAAACGTAGGTGTGTATTTTTAATTATACCCTCAGATCATTAGTTTCTACCATGGTTTTTCTTTCTGTGTAGAAGCATTTCATTGACAAAACATTTATCTTCAAACAACGCCGTAACCTCTCAGTTTTAACGTTATTTTCTCTTGCATAACCTTAGATTAACTTCTTGTGCATGTCCGAAGATGTCACAGACTCTAAGTCCAAGACCAGTGATGCCAGTGATTGTTAAATTCAAACAATACACTTTTACGTACAGGCCCGAAAGGGCCTAATTATGTGTTTTAATATCTATCTTAGTTGAAAACTATTAACATGCTAAGCTGGCACCATTTGATTTCCCAGTGCACTGCAGTGTTTTCTAAGTAAGATATGTTCCTTTTCAAGCAAAAAATATAGCGGCAATTGTAGTTATCGGAGTAAAAACTGTACGAACACACCGAATTAGGGTGAAATGGGGCAAAATTAGCCACTTCCAATGCTCTGCACAGGATGAAATTAGTGGCAATCGATTTATTGGCGTTTTTTCCTATAGAAAGCATTTCTTGTCTCCAAAAACCCTCACATGCCAACTTTGGTTCCATTTTCTTGATTTGTTCTCGAGTTGTGCAGAAATTTGTGTTTCATTTGTATGTGAGGCCGTATCAAGATATTCAGTGAAATCTTTTACAGTTGACCTCTAATTCATCAATCCTGAACATGTTTTGCGTTCCATCCGTACAAGCGAAAATAACGCTGACTCGGTTAAATTCCAATTTCGTAATGGTGTTTTTCCGCAATTAATAGCTGTTGGTTCACCGGCTCGGAGCTACATTTTTAGAATATAAAATCAAGCATTCTATCCAAGTGATTGCGTATGACGTTCCGCTGCTTCAATTCCTCAAAAGCCAGATTGTCCAGAAGAGTGTGGCTAGCTTGAACTAGTTGCTCTTTTGCTGTTGGTTGATGGGTTTTCTTGGAACTGATGGTGCACGCCTCTTTTGGGTGACAGAATGATCGTGAAACACTGATTTTATATTCCAAGCTGATCGATCGAATAATTCACTGTATGAATCGCACCAGCGTTTCTTTAGAGGTAAGGCGTCCGTAAAACGACGGGTTAACGTTTCTATCGACACATAATTACTACATTTCTAAAAATCTTCTTGAAGTGTCCAAGTACTAATTCAGATCATAATTGAAGCTTTAATGACGAGATATTCCACGTAAGATCTGAAGTTCTATAACTTTACGTTCAGGGAACGCTTCATTCTCCTAGCACCTAGCTCGTGATTCTAGCAAATCTTTCTGAACAACCCGGGGTCATCCTCGGGTTATGAACCCTCGCTCCGCTATCTCGCACACATTGCTGATCAGTTGATTTACTGCTAAACTTGAGCAGATCTAAATTACCATTTAAAATGAAATAAAAGAACTATGTTTGCCATCAACGATCACGGCACAGGAAGATGTAGAAGAAGTCCCAACTCACGACTTCTCACCCTCCTCGGATGCTGGCCGCCCCGGGCGAAAGAAAAATACCGAGTTGGTGTACATTTTAATAACAACAATAAATATTACGTGCTCCATCAGACAGAGCGGTCTCCCAGGGATCATCATCGTCGGTGTTCGGAGTTTGTCCGTTGGTCGGCCGACCAGAGAGGTTACGTTACGTGTATATTTCGCTGAAGTCCTGCCCTACAGCAACGAACGATTCGATGTTTTCAAAGTCAAGTTCATGGGAACCCATTGCCGCTCCGTGATGATTGGGGCCATTGCAAAAGGGTTCGAGGTAAATAGAGGGAAACATCCACTCTATAACTTGCTTTTCATGATCTTTTTTTTTTGCTGCTTTGCGGCACGATTCTTCGACTGCTCGTGTGCTCGTTTTTCCCTACCACCTGGCCATTCGCGTCCCCGGGTTCTCTTTCAGCCTTGCTGCATGACGAACTTGACTGGATGGTCACGAAATGACGTTCCTGATGATGGTTCTTTCTGCGTTTTTCAGCAAGTTATTGCATTCAGGGGAAAATAAAGAAAACAGCAAACACTCCAGCTCAGCCAGGAACATGCGATTTGTTCCCATGCTGGCTGATGATGTGCCTTTTTTTCGCCGCTGCATACCGAGCCGCAATACTGAATGCAATGGGACACACTCGATTCATGCGCTAGGGATGGTCAAGACTCAGATTTTAGGTTACAATCCTCAGTCGGAATTAAATTTGGTTTAGTTGACTGGCAATTAAAGGTAAATTTGATACCTAAATAAGTCGATTTTCCCCGAACATCAACATCACCCCCAGGAAACTTTCCACCGTCATCAATTAATCGTGCTGTGGACCGGGGGCTCGAAGTCTCGTGACTCTCGTCCGACGCAAACGCGGGGTGGTGTCCACCCCACAGAATGCGCATCTTACAATTTTTTTCGCATCGCCCATCGCCTGGCGCATTGAATCACATCTTATCGCGCGCGCATAGAAGGAGCTGAACGATAGGAAGGCATAAGTGTACCTTTTCCCCCAAACCATCTGCAAGCTTTAGTCACCAGTTCCCGATGGGATGCTGCAGCCGACTTCGATACAAAGCCAAGCGCAGCAGCAGATCTGGCATTTCTGGTTTTGCCAGGCGACTTTTGCGCTCTAGCTATATTCTGCTGTTCCATTGCAAGCTTATTTTGTTCTAGCATTTTTGTTTCGTTTTCCTTAATCGCGTTATTTTTCTGACAGCTTAAACGCTCTTTTAGTTACACACGACCCGTGGTCTCGGGACTTGCCCGGTAACTTTCTTTGTTTTCCCAGGCGCATTGCATTGGAGAGGCTCTTTTCTCGGATTGTTGTTGCTTGTTTGTCAGATGAGGTCGATGATGTTGTCGTCGGTTGTTGCTCATGGAACCAAGAAATAGAAGAAAATACCACGGTTGGGTGGCATTCCCATAAGTGGTTCGTTCCAGGAAAATAGATGGAGATTCGTGCCTTTGAATCGGTTACATTGTATAACAATGTGGAAAACCCACCAAGCTGACTTGCACAGGTCATATACCAAGGCAATTTGTATTGATTATGGGGTAGTTTGTTTACACAGCAAAGTTCGGCAATTATCTCTTGCGAACGCGGGAATGCTAACGGGATAACAATGAGTTTATTGCAACATTTTACCACAATGGTAACAGTCAATAAACAAACTTGTACGACTTCTACCCAAGTTTTAAGGGGGTAGTACACTCTGGCGGCCTGAAAAAAATGTGATTTCGGGATTTTTGTTAAAGATAACTAGGGTAACGAGATGTAATGTTAGCCTAGCTCCTTCATTCGGCCTATGTACAAAATATTTCATTAATTCAGCAATAATCAATAAAACCATGCTATCAGGCTGACCGATTGCTCCCGAAGTAATTGAGACATTATCATTATGCTTCGCAAACTAACGCCGCCCGTTGTGCTTTCCTTTTCTGCGACATAACTACTCACCGGAATTAATTTCAATTATTGACAAAGTTAACAAGAATCTGCCCATAACTTGTATTGCCGCCATCCCTGCTTTATCTGTCACCCATGAACTGTTACCGAGAGGAACTCGATACGGCTCCGAAATTATGGCAACATCGCACTTTGTCTCTGTCGTGGACTGCCATAACAGTTGCTGGGCAGTGTCGCAATGATTGAGATTCACTTGCGTGACCTCCTTATTGGCCTGCCTTCGCCTTTTTGTACGCCGCGCATTTTAAGCCTCCCGTCCAATGGTCGTTTCCGTCCTCCACATTGCACAGCACGCACCTGAGTTGCTTCGTGCAGTCCCTAGCAATGTGGCCGTTTCTGTCACATTTCCTGCACAGCTAGGACCTGTCAGGGCCCTTGCAGCTTCTTGACCGGTGGCCGAACCCCATGCATTTGTAGCATCTCTCCATTTGCTTTGTGACTCGGAGACCAGTCTCAGCGGGCACACCGACCATCCGACTTTTACCTTAC
Source organism: Aedes koreicus (assembly GCA_024533555.2). NCBI lineage: Eukaryota > Metazoa > Arthropoda > Insecta > Diptera > Culicidae > Aedes > Aedes koreicus. The sequence goes on along the minus strand of JAHHFK020000795.1, from coordinate 69,202 downwards.
TGATTGCCACCAATTTGTTAGCATCGTCTAATGACAATAGGATTGCCGCCGTCTGTGTGCCCCCATACCACTTCCTTGTCCTTATTGTCATCGGTCCTCTTACCTCACATCTTTTTTGGTCGTGATTTCGTCCAAACCCTTGCATTCGACCACTGCCTCTTGTGAAAGAGCTCTCACGGTAGCATCGCCGCCCAGGGATTTTGCCACGAGTTCCCTGTACACTGAGCTCTTGACAGATGGGTCTTTCTTCAGCTCGAAGATCATCTCGCCTTTCTGCGTACGCCGTGTTTTGACCACATTCTTGCCCAACTCTGTCAGCTCTGGGTCCTCCCTCACTTTCTTGAGAAGCGCAACGTACGTTGTTGTGTCGTTCGCCTCAACGATCAAAGCATCCCTCTTGTACTTCTCCCTAGAAGGCTGGCGTTTTTCTTGCTTCTTCTGTTCGTTCTTCTCTTCCTTTTCCTTTTCTTTTTTCTTCTTTTGTTTTCTCCTTTTTGCCTGCTGCCTTTCTACGGCACGCCATTCACTGTCCCTTCCAACATCACTCTTATTGCTAACGCCTCTCTGCTCATTCCTCTGTTTTTTCGGGTCTTCCTGTTCTCCGGGCGAATCCCTAGATCTTTTCCCCGAGAGGGAATTTCGATGACTCTTTGGCGTCTCCTGCGCTTCAGTCGTAGGTATTCCAACGGCTTCCACAAGAGCTTTCTCAGCTGTTTCCACTCTCGTCCTGAGCACCTCGGCTGATTCCACCCGCTTCCTCAGCGCCTTCTCTTCTCTTTCTGCAGCAACCACAGCAACTTTGATGGCCTTCACCATATCTTGCAGCTCCTTATGGAGATTTTGTTTGCTCTTAACGAAGACATACAGATCATCGACCCTCCTCTGGACCTCCAAAATGTAGGTTATAGGCCGCATCGCTTCTTGAGGTGTGCTATTGCTGGGCTTCCTCGAAAACAGCTGGCTTAGCCCAAGGCCCTCTCCTTTGGATCCGTGAATATCTTCTTGGGGTTTGCTACTACTAGTACCCGCTGTGACCTCCGAGCTCGACGCGGGTGATCTCATCAGCTTCCCGCTTTTTGCGAACACGTTCGCCTCTCCACTTGGTGACTCCGGCATGCGGTCGTCATCGATATTTTTTTTGGTTTTTTCTTCATTTTTTGTGTTTTTTTCTCCGTTGTTCTCCATTTTGTTGAGTCCCCCCTCCGGGCCGCTATCTCCAGTCGTTGTAGATAGTCACCTATTTTGATCCCATGGTTATCTTTGAAACAGGGAGGCCATGCTATGGTTGACACGGTCCTTCATGGGGCGTAAGTCAGGAATGTTACATCTGAACCTACTACCCACCAGTTTGGTGACGAGCTGCGAACGTACCCGGAGGCCTGCCAAGTTTTTACCGGGACGGGGGCAGCCGCACCATTAGCCCACTTGCCGGTTTTGGAAGGTGTCATCCTTCCATACTGAGGAAGTAGAATAGCTCGACTACTAGCCCTGCGCATCAAGTCCAGTCCGTTGATCCATGCCGTATGTATTATTCGATGCCTATACCAGTATGCCATAATTAGGATCTCACTGGCTTTGATCCTAATGTGCCGTATGACACAGGTTCTTTTCAGCCTCCTATGAGGAGACGAAGAAAGTACCAACTGGTGGTTTTTCATTGGCGCCAGGAAAATAAGCTCTAGCTCCCACCTCCAGTGTGTGTGTGTGTGTGTGTGTGTGTGTGTGTGTGTGTGTGTGTGTGTGTGTGTGTGTGTGTGTGTGTGTGTGTGTGTGTGTGTGTGTGTGTGTGTGTGTGTGTGTGTGTGTGTGTGTGTGTGTGTGTGTGTGTGTGTGTGTGTGTGTGTGTGTGTGTGTGTGTGTGTGTGTGTGTGTTATCTAACACCCGTCAGCCGGCAATGGTATTATGGAAGAAATCTGTTTACAACAATCATTCAAGTGACCATTGGGAGCAGCTTTAATCCGGGAGCTAGAAAGTGGTAGCTCTACTGCAGATCCAGCAACTCATTTCAGAATGTCTGGAGAGTCACGCCCATTCCGAGGTTACTTTCACATACAATAAGCCCCGCATGTAAACATTACCGATATCATTTGGATAAAGGCACTTCAACACACTTCCAGATTTGGAAATTTTAAATTTCCAAACCAGGCAGGTAGTTAGTATTATTAGAAAATAAGATTATTGTTATATAGTTATAATCAGATAGATCTCACCCATGTCCTCCTCCTCAATCACACTATCGTGTTCATTCGTAAAATAAAATTTTTCGATGTTGACGTAATTAATTTCATGCACTCGCGATTAAATATGCGCAAAAATTAACGTTGCTAAACCGCCCGCTAGATATGCAACCTGCATAACAAAACTTTGTATACCCCGTGTTGAGTGCACCTAAAATTCGTTTGCTGCTTCATACCAGCAAATGGCCGTTCTCTACATTGAACTAGTCTTCTTTTTTCAATTCACACTCTTCCAATAATGCAAATCCTCGCTATGAGTCGACGCTATATCGTGCTTCAAAACTGCTAATAATCATCGATTCACTCGCGACAAAGCGGAAAACACTCTAAACTAATACATTTTGCCCGAGTGTCACAATATTACCACTAATAACCAAAACTAAGCTGATGTAACTCTTCTTCCGGGTGCGGAGACGAAGCACAAAAACAAAACAAAAAAACGGGGAAATACTACCGACACTCACACATTTCGAGAGGAAATCGATTGTATTCACTACCGCTTACACAATCAGGGTAGCCACATTATTTTTCGTTCCCATCTTTAATTTTTGCCAAAAAAAAATCATTTTTATCTGTGTTTTGCTGCAAAAAATCTTGGTAAAAATCTTTACTTCAAATTTTGTGTTGCAAAAGGAAAACAGATCAGTATGCGAAAGATTGATGTTCTCGGTGGAAATCGATCATTGCACTCTCACAGACCAGTTTTGACATGATAATGAATCATGGCCCTAGTAGCACACTTGTTGCCATTCGATTGAGATAACATAAATATGACTTGCTAAGTCATAATAAAGTTACTTCAACTAATTATGACCGTACTGTGCTACTTGAGGGGGTTTTTGTTTTGATAACTTGAAGTTCCTTGATAGGTGAACAAAATTGGAACGGAATTAACAATCAATTATTGTTATGATCCATGTACATTAATTTGTTGAATTTAGAATTTAGTTCTGATGTTAATATAAGCTGATCAATTCCTCCTTTCCTTCTGTCCGTACTCAGGCGGTCCGTACTCAGGCGGTTCCGGATTTTGGACTTATTCAGATTGTATTCCGAAAAACTTCGCATCACTCCTGCAAAAGAATGCGGAATTAGTAAAAAGTTCGCAATGAACTTTCTTAGCAAGTGAAAAGCCAGCTTCCCATCAGACGTTTTTTTCAACAAGTTTCGAAGTCTTCTGATTCTTCCACCTCGTTGTCCTTGCAGATGGTTATCGTCCTAAGCTCACGAAAATCATTTTCAATGGCTTGTTCCTCACCGCTTTCGAAGAAAATCGGAAATTGTTCAATAATCGAGTTGAACTCCATCAAAGGGCGCAGGTTTGCCGATATATATTCCCGATTTCTTACGAAGATGTTTCTTGAAATCTGAAATCTGAGACTTCAGCTGATTGCACATGTTCAGGAATTCCATAGCTTTTGACTGGAAGATTCAATTCGCTTTGATGATAAGAGACAATACGTAGCTTAAGAAGAAGATAAATGGCTGCGTCATCGGGTCATTAAGATGACAACAATAAAACTGTTGTCTCAATTTGATTAGAACGAGAAGAACAACACGAGCTCTGAAAACCGTTCCATATTCCATTTGACAACAGTCTCCAACGATAGCCATCTAGTGGCAGACGGATGCAGAACTGTATCATCTGGGATTTTTTGGATCGTTTGAGGCTTCAGGACAAGTAACTGCAGATATATCGCATCATTTGTTCCAGGTGCAATGGCAGTTTTTTGCATGTGTTACTTGCACAAACGGCAAAAAAGTGGCAAGTACATTTGATCAAATGAGGACAGTCATGTTTCAGCAGCTTCTTGATGGATCGGTCAGAACCCATAATTACCGAAGCTCCATCTGATCCAAAGCCCACAAACCATTTTTTTGTAATCGGTGCCATCGATCTATTTATGAATTGCGCAAAATATGTATAAGTTTTTCCGGGAGCGACCCCGGCGTAGTGGTTAACATCCATACCTCTCACGCCAAAGTCACGAATCTCACCCCCGGACAATTTACGCAAATGCCCAAAAGCGGTGTTTGAGTGACAACGACGGGAGATGAACCAGTCCGAGGCGGAAAATCTCGATAATCAAGAAACAAAACAAAAAAATGTATAGGTTTTCGCACTGCAAGGTTATATTCATATAGCAGAAAAAACTATCGAGAACATTATTCGAATTTTCTAAAATTCTTCTGCATGAATGCTTAAAAATACTTCTACATTAGAAGAATTGCATGTTTATAGAAATCACTGCAAGAAATTCTGCCGAAATTTTTGGAACAATCTCTTGCGCAACTTTGAAACAAACACTTCTCCACCGGAATACCCGGAAAAAATATTGTAGTAATATCTAGATAACTATAAGTAAGAATCCTTGCAGGTATCCTAGACAAAATTTGAAAAATGATTGCGAATTTTTGCAGGAAAACATGTTTATTTTTTGTATAGTTCTTTCAGGTGCCTCCAGTGATTCCTTTGAAATCACAAAACTTCACAATATCAGGGATTCCTCCAATCATTTCACCACAAGAAAGTTTTGAAAAAACTGCCGATGCAATTTCAGAAGAAACTCATGAGAGAATCCCTGGAGCAATGCCTACAAACGTCTGAAGAATACCTATGGGAACGCAAAAAGGAATATTTAAAGAAATGTCCGAGAATCTTGAGAAATTCTATGAAATTTTCTTCAAAAATTATCAACATCAAATAATTAAAAAAATCATGGAGAAATCATTTTGGGCACACACACAAACTGACTTTAATACTGTCATCTGTCACTGTCAATGGTGTTATTTTGCTACTCATCTGTACTCATATTTGGAATTTGAGGTTTTTGAGTGGAAAGACAATTGCCAAAAATCTTAAAAATCTTGGTTTTTCTCAAAAATCTGTAATCTTTACATACAGATATCTGTATGAAAAAAATGAAAAAAATCTGTGTCAATCTAAGGAGTGTATCGAATATAAGCTATCCACATACATTTGCGTTGTACGCATGTATTTGTGATGGTTTTATATGCTCTGAACACTGCATGGTGTGCGTTTGACTGTCAGCTTTCTTTTGTTTACTTGTTTGTGCGGTTCAAATTCTGCGTTTTCAAAATGTCGCGTATTGAAAAGGAAGTGAAAATTAAGGTTCTGGACACATGGCTAAGTGAGAAGGGTATTACTATGCGAAAATCAGCGAAGCGGTTTGGAATTCATCATGCGAGTGTTAAAACCATCATTAATAAGTTTGGGGAACACTATTCTTTGGATGAGCTACCAGGAAGAGGCAGAAAACCCGGTTCTTCCAACCCGAAACTGGAGCAGAAAGTGGTTTCTCTAGTCATGAAGAACAAATCAATGTCAATACGTGATTTGGCCAAAAAAGCAGGAACGAGTGTCGGAATGATCCAGCGTATCAAGAGGCGAAAGACCTACAAGAAGCAGACAATCTCGAAACAAAGTGCAGAACAGAAGAAGCGAGCAGCAACAAGGGCCCGGAAATTGTATTCGCGTCTTTTGCAGCGTCCGGATGCATGCGTTTTGATGGACGATGAGACCTATGTAAAGGAGGACTCAAAAACCCTTCCTGGTCCACAATACTTTACTGCCGTCGTTGGGGAGGATGTGAGCGATGCGGACAGGTCGATTCAAGTGGAGAAATTCGGTCGAAAGGTACTGGTATGGCAAGCAATATGTTCCTCTGGTTTGAAGTCAACCATTTTTTACACTACCGGAACTATAAATGCGGAAATCTAACGATCTGAGTGTCTCCAGAAGAGATTGTTGCCTTTATGTAAGAAGCATAGTACACCTCCACTGTTTTGGCCGGATTTAGCGTCGGCTCACTATGCCAAAACCACTCTCAATTGGCTTGCGGAAAAGGGTATAGATTTCGTTGAGAAAAATATCAATCCACCAAATTGCCCTCAGCTTCGACCCATCGAACGTTACTGGGCAATCGTGAAGAGGGTCTTCAAGAATACTGGTAAGGCAGCTGGGAACATGCAGGAGTTCAAAAAAATGTGGGCTCAAGCGTCCAAAAATGCGATGCAACACTTGTCCGGAACTTGATGAAGAGCATTCGATCCAAAGTTCGAAAATTCGTAAAGGAATAACTTAAATTTCATCCGGTCTTCATTATGTTCAAGTTTAACCTCGTACAATAAAGGATCATTTTTTTGTATGAATAAAATATCGGTTTTCAACATAATTTGAAAGAATGTTTGTGGATAGCTTATTTTCGATACACACATGCACGCGGAGATTTTATGATTTCACTGTTAGTTCAAGTTAAATTACGAATTACTGTTTGATTTTTTTTAGCGAAAACGACGCAGCAAAAACAAAACACTTCAGTTTCGAAGCACGGCTTGCTGCGATTTTCAATACGAGAATATAATATGCGTATGTACAAAACATATCTGACATCCACTGGATTGGTACTGAAAAAAAACATAATAATTAAATATGTATTAATGTGCTACTAGTCCTGGAAAAGCAGGAAGCAGAATAGACCATTTCAAATATCAATGACAATGTCAATAAAAGATATTATTTTATAAGGCATGTTATTTTTTGACAATTTTTTCTATATACTGTTTTAGTAACATTTCAAAGATAGCAATTGGAGTGATCGAATTTGATGATTTCTGAAATAAATTGCTACTAACCCACCACCACACACTTAAAACACAAACCCTCCACCGCTAACACACATTAGACTCTTATAAAATATAAGAGGCAAGTTCCCAAACCCACTTGAGTAAAATTATACGCAGACCAAAATACCAAATGACCTTGCCTTGCCTCCCCCGCCCCTCCAAAATTTTTGGAGACGCAAAGAAGATTCCCAAGGGGCCAAATTATAATAAATGAGAATGGAAAAAAAAACAAAAGAATTTACCGCCCCCCACCTAGCCCCCCCCCCCTCCCCATTTTCCCCAACCACCATGCCCTGGTGCCCCCACCCGCCCCCCGTTTCCGCCTCTTTATTACACTCACCAGGCGGGCGTTAGGAACGAGCTTGGACCAGCCGGCAGCCGTCCCCCCCCCCCAAAGTTTCCAACTCACCATTTGAAGCCCATTAAAGAAAAAATTAAAAAAATACTAAAGGGCGATACGGTCAAAATTTGGTCAATATCAACTTGACGTATTTCTTTCAATTTTGCATTTAAAAAACCTGAACACCCCCTCATTTTGAAGGTGTGTGTGTGTAGAATGTTGCTCCTTTTTTGATTTTGGAATTCACTCTTCAGTTGTCAAAATGCCGTCCAAGCAAGAAGAGCAGCGTATCAAAATTTTGCTCGCGCATCGCGAAAATCCGAGCTACTCGCACGCAAAGTTGGCAAAATCGCTAAAAGTTGCCAAATCAACCGTTACAAATGTAATTAAAGTGTTTGGGGAACGTTTGTCGACAGCCAGAAAGTCTGGATCGGGGGGAAATCGAAAACCGGAAGCCGCTGAGACGACAAAGAGAGTTGCCGGTAGTTTCAAGCGAAACCCTAACCTATCTCTCCGAGATGCCGCAAATAAGCTGGGTGTATCGTCTACAACCGTGCATCGAGCCAAAAAACGAGCCGGACTATCGACTTACAAGAAGGTAGTGACTCCAAATCGCGATGATAAACAAAATACGACGGCCAAAGCGCGATCCTGGAGGCTGTACATGACTATGCTGACGAAGTTTGACTGCGTGGTAATGGACGACGAAACCTACGTCAAAGCCGACTACAAGCAGCTTCCGGGACAGGAGTTTTATACGGCAAAAGGAAGGGGAAAGGTAGCAGATATTTTCAAGCACACGAAACTGTCAAAGTTCGCAAAGAAATATCTGGTTTGGCAAGCCATCTGTACCTGTGGCTTGAAAAGCAGCATTTTCATAGCTTCCGGGACTGTCAACCAAGAAATTTACGTGAAAGAGTGTTTGAATAAAGGTCTGCTGCCTTTCCTGAAGAAACACGGTTGTTCCGTACTGTTTTGGCCGGATTTGGCATCTTGCCATTACGGTAAAAAGGCCATGGAGTGGTACGCCGCCAACAACGTGCAGGTGGTTCCCAAGGACAAGAACCCTCCCAACACGCCAGAGCTCCGCCCAATTGAGAAATACTGGGCTATTGTCAAGCGGAACCTAAAGAAGACCAAAAAAACTGCTAAGGACGAGCAGCAGTTCAAGGCAAACTGACTTTCTGCGGCGAAGAAGGTGGACAAGGTGGCTGTACAAAATCTGATGGCAGGGGTCAAGCGTAAGGCCCGGCAATTCGGATTTGGAAAAGCGGAAGCCTAACTGAATATTTTTCCTGAATTTTATACTAATTGAACTTGAAAAAGAAATTTAATTTGATTTTTTAAATAAACGATTTCACCGATTTACACGCGTTTTCCCTTGACCAAATTTTGACCGTATCACCCTTTAGCTTTTGGTTACAAACATTTTTTTTTTTTTAATTTTTTACGACAACCTACGTTTACTAAAATATCATATCTTTTCATCCCCCACTTTTTATATATTATTTATTATTAAAAAAAAGAAAAAAAAATAATTACTATCCTCTATTTTTTATTTATTTTTTCCTTATTAAAAATTAATTTGGGAAATAATGAAAAGTTGCAGTTAATGGCATTTTTTTTTTGCTAACTTTCCTTAAGAATCTCGATTTCATGAACATTTTCAATAAGATAACACGATTCAAAAATTCATGCTACAATTTGATCTTAAATGAGCCTTTAATGGATGAAATCGGTTGAAAATTGTCGAATTATGAGTATTTTTGAAAAATCATGGAAATTGAAGGTTTATATGATATTGAAAATATTAGATATTTAACACTCGTATATACGTACGCAAAACATTCATGCTCAGATTTATGCACACATATATTCTCACACCCGTGAATAGAGAAACACTACTAACATTACCTTTAATTTGTTTTCAACTTCTGCATTATTCAGCGCATGATTTTGCATGGGTAATGATCATCACCTTATCGAGTTCAAAAATGCTGTAAACTAGTGTTATACGATGCCATCTGAATGTCTGGCTACGACTGGCAGATGTCCGGCTGAAAGTCACGTTAATATAAAACAACAACAACAACAACAACAACAACAACACAGACCACCCCACCGTCCCCCCGGCCCCCGACGGAAGGAAAAAAAAAACAACCCCCCCAAACAAAAGACCAACCCACACAAAAACGCCCACAAAAAAAAAGAAGAAAAGAATAAGACCACCCCCCCCCCCCCACCAACAAAAAAAAAGAAGAATAAAAAAAAAAAAAACAATTAAAAAAAAAAAAATGGAAAAAAAACACTGACACCACCAAGGAAGCAGACGACTGTCGCTATTTGTTGTATGTTGTTGTTTCACGTGATCTCGGAATCGACTGTTGTTCGCCCAAAACGCTGTACTAAAGGGTGATACGGTCAAAATTTGGTCAAGGGAAAACGCGTGTAAATCGGTGAAATCGTTTATTTAAAAAATCAAATTAAATTTCTTTTTCAAGTTCAATTAGTATAAAATTCAGGAAAAATATTCAGTTAGGCTTCCGCTTTTCCAAATCCAAATTGCCGGGCCTTACGCTTGACCCCTGCCATCAGATTTTGTACAGCCACCTTGTCCACCTTCTTCGCCGCAGAAAGCCAGTTTGCCTTGAACTGCTGCTCGTCCTTAGCAGTTTTTTGGTCTTCTTTAGGTTCCGCTTGACAATAGCCCAGTATTTCTCAATTGGGCGGAGCTCTGGCGTGTTGGGAGGGTTCTTGTCCTTGGGAACCACCTGCACGTTGTTGGCGGCGTACCACTCCATGGCCTTTTTACCGTAATGGCAAGATGCCAAATCCGGCCAAAACAGTACGGAACAACCGTGTTTCTTCAGGAAAGGCAGCAGACGTTTATTCAAACACTCTTTCACGTAAATTTCTTGGTTGACAGTCCCGGAAGCTATGAAAATGCTGCTTTTCAAGCCACAGGTACAGATGGCTTGCCAAACCAGATATTTCTTTGCGAACTTTGACAGTTTCGTGTGCTTGAAAATATCTGCTACCTTTCCCCTTCCTTTAACCGTATAAAACTCCTGTCCCGGAAGCTGCTTGTAGTCGGCTTTGACGTAGGTTTCGTCGTCCATTACCACGCAGTCAAACTTCGTCAGCATCGTCGTGAACAGCCTCCGGGATCACGCTTTGGCCGTCGTATTTTGTTTATCATCGCGATTTGGGTCACTACCTTCTTGTAAGTCGATAGTCCGGCTCGTTTTTTGGCTCGATGCACGGTTGTAGACGATACACCCAGCTTATTTGCGGCATCTCGGAGAGATAGGTTAGGGTTTCGCTTGAAACTACCGGCAACTCTCTTTGTCGTCTCAGCGGCTTCCGGTTTTCGATTTCCCCCCGATCCAGACTTCCTGGCTGTCGACAAACGTTCCCCAAACACTTTAATTACATTTGTAACGGTTGATTTGGCAACTTTTAGCGATTTTGCCAACTTTGCGTGCGAGTAGCTCGGATTTTCGCGATGCGCGAGCAAAATTTTGATACGCTGCTCTTCTTGCTTGGACGGCATTTTGACAACTGAAGAGTGAATTCCAAAATCAAAATAGGAACAACATTCTACACACACACACCTTCAAAATGAGGGGTGTTCAGATTTTTTAAATGCAAAATTGAAAGAAATACGTCAAGTTGATATTGACCAAATTTTGACCGTATCGCCCTTTAGGGCAATCAGCCATGTAATCAAATTTCCAGGGAGCCCTGCGACAAACGCACTTGAACAAACCCTCCCATTTTGACCTTGAATGTATTTAACGTGGAGAAAGAAAAGTGGCGTGACTTTTGACGAAGATGCAAGTTACGGATATGTTCACCAAAAATCTTCCGGTCACTTGCTTCAAGAACCATTGAGTCACGCTGTCTTAGAGGGGCGAGGGGGAAGAAGCGAAGCAACTACTCAAAGGTTACTTGTTTTGTCTAAGAGTGTAAATTTCTGATGGTAATGTGTATTTCTTCAGGCTTAAATAATGTTTCTATGAACCTAGTTTTGTAGCATCCTAATAAAAAGGAAATTTGAATCATTCTTCTAATTTTCTAGTAAATCCAAACCTAGTATAATCTTCTTCTCTAATTTTATTTTTCCTATTTTTTTTCATTCCAGCTGCTATAAAATTGCAATCCCACTCCTCATCCAGCTCCCAGCAATCCAAATCACTCCATAACAGCCAACAAAGCTGCTAACCATCTTCATTACGCCACGATGACGACGCCAAACGCGAACCGATTGTATAATCGCAATCCTTGGAGTGCATTGCCTTCAAATATCCAACAGTAGCAAATAGCGCATTCCTGAGTTCTTGAAGAATGGCCACTCCGGTTCGTTCTTTTCTTTTTTCCTTCTTCTTTCTTTCTCGCCACTCATGCCTGCCCGGAGAACAATAAAACGATCTCGATGGACAAGTACCACCTTTCTGTACGAGCGGACAGCGGTGCTGCTAATGGCGATGGAAGCAACTCATCCGCTGCATGTTCTCGCGGATCCTCAACATCTGGACAAGTTTTTCCCTCCCGATCCTCCCGGCACCTTCCAGCATCGTCTTCAACATCGTCAGAGAAGAACATGACGCAACGGGTTATGGCAACATTATTATGCTGAAAATTAACAGAAGTTGCCTACCGCACACGATAGTAGTTGGTACTTGCTCGCCATTGAACGTAAAATTGCTGGGGCATGTAAGCTGCTGCGACGGGGAGTCTATCAACACAAAAAGCGATGACCACACCGAGGACCACTATACTTCTGGTGGTTAGGCATACTCGAGTTTGCTTATTCACATTATCATCATCATCACTCACTCACTCCACACTCCGCCTCTTCGTTCTAATCCTGGTGTCGTCTACGAGCTACCGTCGATAGAACGAACGTCCGGACGAGTGTTCAGTTCACTTTAGTGGTGAAATGCGGTTTTAATGAGAGTCACGATGATGCCCGGCCGCTCGCTCGATAACAGTGGTTTGCGAGTGGTCATTCACACCTCGGCTGCCGGGCCTGTCTGTGGCCGGTTATTCCGTCCGAATCATGAGTTTTACACCAGGTACATTCGATTGCCACTGGATGGGTGATTGGCGGATGCGATCGACACATTCGCAACGGGCTGGGCTGGTGTGAAATTGATGTGCTAGGTGATGCCTCGGAGAGGGGTAATTGTTCAGCGCAAAAGGTGCTTGAGGTCTTAGGGGAAAAAGTGATTGCAAATTATTTTCAAAATTAATATTGCCTATACGAAATGACCACAACTTAAGTTTGCTCTTCGGAAATAGCGGTTTATTCCTTTTGACGGCACTATAATGCAATAGCTTGCTTCAAAAGACCATGGTTAGGGCATGGCCTGCTTGAATACCCACAACAAGTTTAAGAATTTCGAAACACCCGACTCCTACCTTGGCTTTCGAACTGCAAACGAGCTGTCAACCACTAACCGGGTGCTAGGTGACGCGGCATTTCCGTGAGTAAACAGAGGAAAATTTAAACACAAGTGATCTTTGAATGTGGGTGCATAGGTGAGATAGCCAGGGAATTTGATGAAGAAAGCACAATTTATGAATTTGTTATTTAACCTTAATCAGTGCCAGCCTAGATTATTCTACATAAATATTTGCCTACGATACAAACATAAATAGCTCAGACCGAGGGGGGTGCAACTCTCACGATAAGCGAAGAATAAAGCTTCCCTGACATGAAAATTTCCAAGATGATGACGATTTTCTTTGTGCTGAAAGCGATTAGCACGATCAATCGCGATGAGAGCGCGATGACGATGCGATCAGAATAAAAATTATCGCTGACAAAATGGAGCTGCTCGAAAAATTTGACAACGAGAACTGCCAGAAATACTCGCTCCCAAATATAAATGTGGCTAGAACAGAACGTTTTTAGATTTGGAACTCTTTTTTACTACGCATATCTAATTCTTATTTTTGTCATATAAAATTTCACAGAAACGACGGAACCGAAGAATATAACAATCTACGACAACAGTTACAAGAGATACGCGTTAATTTTGAGCCTCACAATAATCGAACAATAATTACTTCGACGTGGAGTTTTCATCAGGACATGGAGATTTGCAAACGTTAGCTTCTCCCGCCAATTTCTTGACAATGCTAACTTAATCATAGTAAATTACCACGACGATTGTACAGAAGAAGAGCTCCCCTTTACAATAGAAGTGGTAGTTTACTTGAGCGAGTTTGCATTTTCAAGAAAGTTGTGGAAGAAGCCATTGTTAACGTTTGTAACATTGGCCCTTATGAAAACTTCATGTTGACTTGCCCTTTATGCGAATCTCAAGTAGTGTGTAATATGGAGAGAAAAAGAAGTTGGAAAATATTGAACTTTGTTGCTCACGTTAAATCGCACCAGATGAAATGCCTGCAACCTGCAAGAAAAAGACGAAAAACTACTCTTGAATTAGAGCCGTTGACCGGAATGTCTACGTATGGAGCACTTTATGAAGACTCGACATATGAAGCTTTGGAGGATACCCAGGAGAATACAGTTATAACTCTCGCAAATACCAACACCAACAATCAGTCATCAAATGATGATGAGGACACTGAGCCGTTTCGAGACATATTTCGCAGCCTGCGGTCTGCAGCCACTAGCACCGAGACAAACATAAACAAAACTATTTATTTTGTTTCGGAAAACCTGCTTGCTTGGATTCACTTGCTCGAAATAATCAAAACAAATTTGAACACTGTTGCCAGAAAAGAAAAGGGTAGCTTGAATATAAATATCATCACCAGACATCAATATCACTGTTAGCGATACGAGTAAAAATCGGTGGCGATGACACGCGATGAATTTCGCGATTCATAATACTGTTGCGATTAATGGCGATAATGGGAGCGATGGTTTTTTTTTTGTGAATTTGATAAGGATTTGCAGCGATCCAATGTGCAATCGCAAAGTGGCGTACCCTTCGGCTCAGACCGTGTGCTTCTTGCTGCTGCGAAGCATCAATTTTGCAGGCCCCCACTGAGCCATCGACCAATTTAATTCCAAAGCGTGAGGATACAAAATCCGTGCCTGGCAAGTGATGCATCACCACCCTATTCCACGCCAACCGTTCAACTTCATGATTCCTGGGACCTCTTCTGTCGTATTATGCAGTTCATCATCGGTTCCAGTAACTTCCGTTCCAGGGCACTCACCCGTGCCAATAACTTCACCTGAAATAACAATCTATTGTCTAAATTTTAATAGAATGCAAAGTGAGTTGTAGATGAATGAAATTTATAGACGTGTTTCTGCTTGAAGCTACTGTGTTATTTTAGCCACTGAGACTAGTTGGAATTGGAGCGTTAAAAATTCTTAAGTTTTTACCGTTAAGTTTAATGTATATAGAGACGATTGAGATAAATCGTTATCCTATGAGAAATTCGGTGGTGGCGTATTAATTGCAATTTCATCTTATTATTAATCAGAAGAAATCACTTAAAAAACACACAATTAATTTGACCATTATAGGGAAGCGAAACCTATCTTGAGCTCAATAAGCAGACCAGTAGTGGAAATCGGTGAATATGCACTGAATACCGAACATTGAGTACACAAGTTATTCACAATTTATACGTTCACTTACCGTTAATCGTTTAGCAACACACAAACCATTCGGTTCTGATAAATTTCTTCCAATTTAATACGGAAAAGTTGCCACTGCTATGTACCTATTTTAATAATATCACGAAGAACATTAATCCCATCTGTGTACATATGTTAATCGTTCTGATTTTAATCAAGAAAATATAAACAAGTTAACGCTCTCCACTACTACACCCAAAAATATAAACGTCAACAAAATTTTTGAAAATGCCTATGCTGCTTTAAATATCACTGTTTCTATTGTCTATATATACTACAGGCACAGAGAACAGACATTGATGCCCATATACCTTTTCTTGAAAAACGTGTGTAAAAGTTAATATGGGCAGCCGATATAAGAAGCATGTGCAGAGATAAACAAACAAAACTTTTCAGGTTGTGTGCTAGGCTTTTAATTGATAAGCATTTACATAACAGTTATCGCACAACTGCAGCGCCGCCTACCAGGAGCATAACGACATACATTTGAAATTTCGGTTTAAAGTTTTACACAAGTAGCAGACCGAAGATGAACGTCTGTTCTCTGTGCTACAGGGTGCGGCAGAAAATAATGCGAAAATGTTCAACCTTGAGTAATGGGTCAATTCGTGTTGCTAGTGACTAATTTTTGTTGAAAGTACATTTGTTTATGTTTACTTTCAAGTGCCGCATCCAAACATTCTATTTGTTTTATTGCAAATTCGTCAAAATGCTCGCGAAAGAAGTGATCACCAGTTTGTTGCTCGCCCAGAAGAAGTCGAAAGAGATTACCAAGGTGGTAGGGTGCCATTTGGCAACAATTTACCGCATAAAAAAGTCCCTGCAGGATGATCCTAAGCAGCGGAAGCCGGGAAGCGGACGTCCGCGCCTTGCACGCACGCCAAACGTGATCAAATCGGTTCGTGTAAAAATTGTTCGCAACCCGGTGCGTTCCATTAGAAAACTTGCAAAGGAAGCCAATATTTCGGAGAAATCCATGCGGAGAATCATCAAAGAAGACCTGCATGCATGCAGCCAGAGTGAAACGCCACTTGATTACGGACCGGGTCAAGGAACTACGAGTGACTCGTTCCAAGAGATTGCTTTCCTTGTTGAAGAAGGAAAAAATGATAATCCTGTTCTCCGACGAAAAGCTTTTCAGCATCGATGCTGTGGCCAACAGCCGCACGGACCGGTTCATTTCACCGCAGAAAATGGAGAACATTCCGGAAAAAGTGAAATTCAAATTTCAAACCAAACATCCGGCTGGTGTCATGATGTTTGGCTTGGTGGCGTCCAACGGTTTGAAAATGCCGCCTGTTTTCATTGATGCTGGAGTTAAAATCAATACCGAACTGTATATCGGTATTTTAAAGGACCAACTGCTTCCCTGGGTGAAGGCCAACTTCTCCGAGGACCAAAACGTTGTCCTACAGCAGGATGGAGCGCCGTGTCACACGTCCAATCGAACTCAACAATGGTTGAACGATAACATGAAGTTTTGGCCGAAGGATTTGTGGCCCCCTAGCAGTCCAGATCTTAATCCGTTGGATTATTGGGTAGCATGCATATAACCTAGACAAAATGAAAGGGTTTGTTTGTTATTCTTCCATGAGAGTATTGACAACAAGACTCACCATAACGTTGGGCATAGAATGCTCTATGAATGATTGAACACGCACACTAGCGTTGATGTGTATGCTATACAGTATGTGAGCAGTGCCGCCAAATTTAACAGAGATGGAAAAATATTATGTGGATTTTTATTTCTCAGTAAATATTGAAAAATCTACAATTAGAAGTATGTTATTATTTATTTAATCTATGGAGAAATAAAATAGTTCAACTTTGAGCGGTTTGTAGCACTCCCACAAAAGAGGTGATATTGATGTACTGCCAAACCCATTTCATTCGAATAAGAGTCATAATAAAATAGTTTGGCAACATCAAGCGATTACGTCGATTGTAAACACGGTTCAGAATAGATGCAAGCGTATTTAAATTATTGTGAAAATTAATCTCACAGTTTTCTAGTATTTTATCACGTATTCGTAAATTCTCGTGTGGCTAGTGTAATAAGTGAAATGTGAAAAAAAAAAAAAAAAAAAAAAAAAAAAAAAAAAAAAAAAAAAAAAACAAAAAAAATAAAAAATTGGCAAAAAAAAACATCTTGACGTTGAAGTTAGATGACTGCAGAATGTGATGAATATATGTGCTATGGTGAGCATAGGTTCCGCTTCCCTATTTGTGATCGGAAATCAAGTTCATATTTTTGGAGCAGTGTAATTGTATGTATGTAAGGTAGCCACCATCCATTCTAAGACCTTGTCATGTATGCAGCTCCACTTAATAGCAAGATCAAATTGAGTTACCGGTTTGCATTCACAGTAACGCTGTATGAAGGGCCAAAAACGGTGGGGCGGACCCGTAAGCAGAGACACTTACGCGAAACCCGCGGGAACATAAGAATCTCCTTCCAACGATACGATCCAACAAATCGAATAGCCCAATTCGCAATACTCATTAAGCTTTCTACGGGATGGCTTGTTAAGAAGGGCGCGTCACTCTCACTGAAATTGTTGGAGTAGAATTCACAGTACCACAATCGAATCGGTAGAATAAAGAAAATGATACTGTTTGTTCCCTCCTAGACGCCGGTTGTCATACCACTCCATTGTACAATTCCAGCTTGAGTGATACCTTGATGCTCCCTCCCTTCCCAATATAGGTATATTTAATGTCATATAGTAATGTATAAAATATAGTGAATTAATATTATAATTATAATAAATATAGCGAATGAATATTATAATGACAAATAATATAGTGAATGAATATAAGAATGAAAATAACAATTCCAGTTGTGGACCTGAAAGTTTAGACAATGTTGCTGCGAGAAAAAAAATGTTTTAAAATTATCTCATCAAACTTGGAATATCCATGGATAATCTGAAATTATATAGCAATAGAATAGTAAACCTAAAATTTCGATGTGCTGTTCCGTTTCCTTGCAATAATTTATGTAGTGAGTCTCATCGGAAATAGCTATTTTAATTAAATGAATTTAAATGTAATTATGTCACATCATTTAATATCATAACATAAAATAATAAACTGACGTTAAAATATAAAATAATAATACCAGAAAGCCAGTAAACTATAGTAGAATACACATATCCGTAACTAATCTGATCATCCACTCATCGAAGGACTTCCACTGTTGCAGTTTCTATTGAAATAAGATCTACTAAGATTAGAATTTGTTTTCACAATAATAGTCAGAGAACATAATAAGCGTAGGTACAAGATATATATGACATCTACTGGTTTGTTACTGAAAATACAAATTAGATGTGTATTAATTTCATAATAATATTGGAAAAACTGAAGACAGCTAATAATAAGGCGAAATAAATTTCAGATGAGTATGAATCTAAAAACTGAATCTTAATAAAACTAAAAAAATAAAAAATTAGGAATTTGAATTTTTCTATAGCTCTTGTACACCCATAAATGATTCCTCATGTCTGTGAAATAGGAAATGAAAGATTGTAAACTGTTAGGTTTTGAATTAATATATATTTCTGATGAAGAAATATATATTAATTTTTCGAATATGATCCTTTCTAAAAAAAGAACATTAAAAACCTTCCTATCTTTTCAAATACATAGCGTAGGTTAGATGAGCTATAACTGACAAGGATGCATAAATGCGAAGCTGAAAATGACTTATAAAAAAGCATACAAAATGTAGTGAATGGATGTTATAATATAAAACGATAATAATTTCATTTGTATTTACGTGTCTGCAGATTATGGTCCTGCTGCAATTGTATACGGACCTGCACATCCACCATGAACCTGAAAGCTTAGAAAATGTATCATGGCCACCAGAAAAAAAAATTGATTATTATTTTACAAAACTTGGGATATCCATGGATGATCTGAAATTGTATAGCATATAAAGAATAATGAACCTAAAATTTCGATGTGCTGCTCTGCTAATAAATGTGATATAACCACAATGGAATTGACTCTTAGCTTCGGGTCTTGATCCCTACTGAGCCCTTGCGGCACGTCAAGCCGGCCAGTTCAGCGCAAGGGATATTTTTGGAGCAGTGTAATTCCCCCCAAAATAGCAAAAATTGATTCAAATTTATGGTGTCTTTAATCAAAATGCTACTGATTTTATTGTGGATGATCAAAATGAATCTCTTTTAATACCAATAATTGGGGAAAATTTAACGCTTTTTACTCTATTTGAAAAAAGTGCGGAGATTGGACTCAATCAAATAAATCATGTAGAAAATCAGAACAATTGGTACCTCGATTTATTGTTCACCAATATGACCGATGACTTCAGCGTTATTGCCTTTTTTTAGAAAAAGAAAGTCATACTTCTTCTAATAAATACAATTCCATCATCGCACAACCCCACAAGTAGATAACAAAAAATCTTAACCTATATTTTATTTAAAAACAACAAAACAACAATAAATTAAAAAAAAAAAAAAACAAAACGAATTGCAAATCGAAACCATCACATATTTTACAACAACAGGCCGCAGCAGTATTATTCCAAAAAAACAACCACAAAATAAAAAAAGAGTACACCCCCAACAAAACAAAGAAAAGAACAAAAAAACCCAAGCCGATTTACCAAAAAAAAAAAAAAACACAAAACAAAAAAACAAAAAACACACAAACCAAAAAAAAAAAAAAAAAAAAAAAAAAAAAAAACCCCCCACAATTTTTTTTATTTTTAATAATCAAATTTAAAAAAAAAAGAACGCACACGAGGAGAATAATAGACAACCCAGCACAATTAAAGACTGTATTCGATGGAATTTGGACACACAAAATAGGTCACCAAAAGTTTTCCTTGAGCCCGATTCTTTTCAAACTTTCTGGAAATAAAGTACTACTAAATGGTTAAGTTTTGACATCATTGGTTTATTGAACCTCTTCTCCCAACCCAAATTCCCGCACCTTTGCCTTGACCCCTTTCATCAAATTTTGGGCAATGATAGGACCGACTTGCTTACCTACTTTTAACCACACTTGCTTTAGTTCAAGTTCATGTTCTATCAGTTTTGGAGTTTTAACGAGCTTTGCCTTCATGATTGCCCAAAATTTTTCAATTGGGTGATGTTCCGGAGTGTTTGGAGGGTTGACGTCTGTTGGTACAAAAACTTCATTATTATCTTTGTACCTGTCTAAGGCGGGCCGGGCATAGTGGCAAGATGTCAAATCCGGCCAAAACAGTGTCGGGCCATCGTGAGATCTCAAGAAGGGCAGAAGTCGTTTTTGGACGGTCCCAGAGGTAATGAAGGGCTGACTTATTTTGCCACATCCGCAGATCGCTTGCCAGACAAGGAATTTTTTGGCGAATTTGGACAGTTTCTTCTTCCGTACACTCTCCCGAACGGCCAACTTAGAGGTGGCGACGTAGTGTTCCTGTCCTAACATTTGTTTGGTGTCGGCTTTAAAGTAGGTCTCATCGTCCATCACAATGCAGAACGGTTTTGTGAGCCACTCCCTGTACAGTTTTCTTGAACGAGTTTTGGCCACCGAGTTCTGTTTATCGCTCCGGTTCGGTGCCTCCTGGACCTTGTACACATGTAATCCAGAACGTGTCATTGTTTTCTGCACAAAACAAACTGAAACTTCCGCCTTTTTCGCAACATCCCTGATCGAAATGTTGGGATAACGCTTAAATTGGTTCAATACCATCCTGGCCTTCTCCGGATTTGATGTGCCACGTTTTTTGCCACTACCATTTTTCCACTTGATTGTCTTACGGTTCTTGACGTTTTGATTACATGAGATACGGTTGAATGTGCGATTCCGAGCTGTTTTCCGATTCATCAATGAGAAGCGTTTGGGTTTTCGAAGTGAGTGCCCAAAATTTGTTGGCGCACTATTTCTTCATTCGAAGCCATCACTGAAATCACTCGACCGATTTTCACGAAACTCATTACACAATTGACAACACAATGAAATACATTCAGTTAAAATTACAATAATTTTTACCCACACGCTAAAAAGTTACGAACAATTGCGTGCGTCCAAATTTCATCGAATACAGTCTTTAGTCCCAAACCTTATCTTTTTGTTTTTTGTGTAAATAAAGACAAAACGGGGGCGGGTCATACCTATCCTCCCTCCCCCTCCTACTTTGGACAAAAGAAATGAAATAAAAAAAGAACCAAAGATGAAGCGGGGGTGATTGATTAAAAAAAACATATTGTAAAAAATCTGTGAGCCAGAAAGAGACATTATCGTTTCAAATCTCCAATCGAGCATAACGCGGTCTATTTCAGAAATTTTAGAACCACGTCTCTATACGGGAATAAAAGAGAGACGTAAGCCCTACGTCAAATATGTGCAATGTTTCACCCAAATCGAATATGGTCGCGCCTATGCGATGTCAGATTTGCCAGATAATTATTCTCCTACCTTCTATTTTAATCCAAAACAATTAAAATCTAACCTGTAGCTAAACTGCAAGCCACTGACAGAAACAGTAGACACCAACGAGAAACCGCACCGGCAGCTCAGTGGAAAGGACACAGCTTCCAAAGCATTCGTTCTTGTTTGAAGATTTGCCAGCCTTCGCTCCCTGGGGCAGTCGAATTAAACTTCCCAGTACCGGATTTTTTGCTTGTTCCCCAACGCTTCTTCTCTGGATGACCGCAAACGGATGCCTTGAAGAAAACTTTTGAGTCTGATACACTTTTGCTTTCGGGTCGTTTTTAACCAAGTCTGCGTTCAACAGGCCAGTCCGTTCCGGTCGTTTTGGCCTCGGTCGTCACGGAGTTTAAGATAGAAAAACGTTCTTCGCATTGTGTGGTACTTTTTTGCTCTCGGTCTATCTCTCGCCCAGTGCGTAATCGATTTTACGAGAATTGGTCATGATATGTTGAAATGAAATAGATACTCAATCATGGCTCGCTGGTCAAGATCAATAACCTTTCCGTATTAGGATGGTCAAAATGACGTCTTAATTAAGCTGTGTTTTGTGATAGCTGGTGAACACATTGTTGTAACACTTAATAACAGGACAATTACTTTCATCTGCCACATCCATTCAGAGGCCGAAAATTCCTTCCACAATTAAGAAGGATAACAGTTCACGACAGTTCTAGGAAGGAAGTTTTCCCCTCGGTGAAGAAAGGCTCTTCGGTCGGGGGCGAGAAGTTTTCGGCCATAACTGCAGTCACGCAGGCATGATGAAGAAGAAGTACGTGCGTAGACAAGCTAATAATAAAACATAAACGCGTCCCGAAACGATACTTTGACATCCATCTTCTCGGGGAAGATCATGTGGGGAAAATTTGTGAACTCATGAATAATTCCCACCGGAAATAGAATGACTTAACCTTACCAGAGAGGAAAAATAGAAAGCTTCTAACGTAACATTCAGGGTTCCATTTTTTTTATCGAATCATGAATAATTCATGCGCCGGAGGACCAACACCATCATCGGTCCGGAAAATGTGCCGTAAAGTTTTCATGCCTCTCTGTTGCCGTCGTGGCGCCGGGTAGGAGTGATTTGCATGGCTTGAAATATGATTGCAGAAAAAAGGAGAATTCGTATAGAACCGGATGAGGTGGGAAAGTTTTAATTACAGCTAAAAAGGGAACTTTTACGACCGAAATGAACTGAAATTCGTCGATTAGATGATGAACTAAACAAAAGAAGCCCTAAACAAGGGAACTCAAGTGTTTCAATAATCCAGAGCAAATCTGAGGGCTGATGATGTGGGTTGAATGTGCACAAAAGCTCACGTTTACTCCAAGGACAACTTTGGATAACGTCGGAAACAAATACCTTAGACGGAGTACAGGGTGCGGCAGAACATAATGCGAAAATGTTCAAACTTGAGTATTGGGTTAATTCGTGTAGCTAGTGACTAATTTCTATCGAAAGTGTCTTTGTTTATGTTTACTTTCAAGTGCTGCATCCAAACATTCTATTTGTTTTATTTCAAATTCTATTTGTTTTATTGCAATGCCACCGCTGGAGGAATATAACTTCCTCTCTAACATTCAAGCCCAAACTCGACCAGTTCCAGGAACGTCATTTTGCAAGAAACCTCCTTCCCCCATGGTGGGATGCATCGAGGTTTACCGCAAAAAGTCCGACGCGTTCAAAGTTTTTCGTAGACGTGGAACACCTGAGCACTTCCGAAAGGTACACGGCTCTCGAACAAGAATTTAAGAGCCTCATCAAGGCCAAGAAACGGCGATACTTTCGAATACGGCGCGAAGATTGCGTAGCAGAATTACGAATAACGAGAACGAGGAGTATTCGGACCAATGGATCCTCAAGTTCGCGCGAACAGTTTGTCCAGATTCTGTGCCAGCACAAATGTTTCCTCGCGAAATCACGAATTCGATAAATGAGATCCGCCCATCTTTTTCAATGGTAGAGTTCTCTCTCGCACTCCTTTCGTGTGGCAATACGGCTCCAGGAACTGATCATTGTACCGGATGATTGGAGAAGGGTGAGAGTTATTGCCATTCAAAAACCTGGTAAACCCGCGTCCGACCGCAACTCCTATCGACCCATCGCGATGTTATCTTGTATTCGAAAGTTGTTGGAGAAAATGATCCTCTTCCGTCTGGACAAATGGGTTGAGACGAACAACCTGCTTTCAGATACTCAATATGGTTTTCGTAGGGGTAAGGGAACGAACGACAGCCTCGCCTTGCTTTCCACAGATATTCAGTTAGCTTTTGCTACAAAAGAGCAAATGGCTTCTGTTTTCTTGGATATCAAGGGGGCTTTTGATTCAGTATCTTTTCCAGTTCTTTCAGTAAAACTCCACGCTTGTGGCATTTCCCCATTCCTGAAATAATTTTTTGTACAATTTGCTGTCAGAGAAACATATGAGTTTCTCTCATGGAACCCCTACAGCTTCCCCAATTTAGCTTCATGGGTCTTCCCCAGGGATCATGTTTAAGCCCCCTTTTTTGTATAATTTTTATGTCAAAGACATTGACGGTTGTCTAAGGGACAACTGTACATTGAGACAACTTGCAGATGACGGCGTAGTGTCTGTTACTGGACCCAGCAGGGTCGATCTGCAAGGACCCTTACAGGATATCTTAGACAATTTGTCTACGTGGGCTCTCGAGCTAGGTATCGAATTCTCTACGGAGAAAACTTGAGTTTGTAGTTTTTTCTAAGAAGCATAACCCTGCACAACCGAAGCACCAAATTTGGGGTAAAGGCGGTAACTCATTCTATGTCATTTAAATATCTTGGGGCTCTGAGGTTGGTTCTTCAAGTGCACATGGAGATCCCATATTTGAGTATCTAGGCCAAAGTGCCAGCAAGGGGTAGACTTTTTTCTGTTCTGATTACCGGGACCTGGTGGGGAGAACATTCGCAAGATCTTCTAACGTTGTATCGGACAACGATTTTGTCAGTAATGGAATACGGTAGTTTTTGTTTTCAGTCCATGGTTCGGTCGCACATCATCAAATTGGAACGTATTTCAGTATTTGTGATCTTCGTATCGCGTTAGGCTGCATGCACTCGACTCATACCATGAGTCTTGAAGTGCTGGCTGGCATGTTGCCACTCTCGGATCGGTTTTCAGAATTATCTCTCCGATTCCTTACCAGGTGTGAAGTTATGAACCCTCAGGTAATCGGAAACTTTGAGAAGCTTCTTGAGTTGAACCGTCAAACTCGCTTCATGACGTTGTACCATTTGTACATAACACAGGATGTCAGCCATTCGCCGAATATTCACAATCGTGTTTGCTTCTTCGGTTTCGGAAATTCGGTTCATTTTGATTTATCCATGAAACAGGAGCTTCGTGGCATCCCAGAGCATCATCGTCCTATGATTGCTCCGGTGATATATGCTGCAAAGTTTGGCCTAGTTGATTCCACTAAAACATTTTTCACTGACGGATCTTCGATAGAGGACTCCGCTGGCTTTGGTGTATACAATGAAAATTATAACGTCGCTCGTAAACTTCAAGCACCTTGTTCTGTTTTTGTCGCGGAATTTTGCGGCAATTCATTTTTCCTTAGAAATTGTTGCCTCACTTACACCGGATCAATGCTTCATTTTCACGGATAGTCTTAGTTCTATAGAGGCTATTCGCTCCTTGAGGCCGGTAAGGCACACCTCTTATTTTCTTATGAAAATATCTTCACGTTCTTTTATTATCATCTTTGTTTGGATCCCTTCTCATTGTTCGATTCCTGGCAATGAAAAAGCGGACTCGCTTACAAGGGTGGGCGCTATGGAAGGCGATATTTATGACCGGCAAATCGCCTTCAACGAATTTTTCTTCAGATATTACTCGTTAGTTGGCAGTATAAATTGAGTAAAGGAGATTTGGGGCAATGGCTACATTCTATCACTCCTAAGGTGTCTAAGAAATGTTGGTTCAGGGGATTGGATGTGGGTCGAGACTTTATTCGTGTGATGTCTCGCCTCATGTCTAATCATTATTCTTTTAACGCTCATTTGTTCCGTGTTGGGCTGGGAGACAGCAATCTCTGTGAATGCGGAGAAGGTTACCAGGACGCAGATCATGTTATTTGGTTTTGTGCTGAGCATCGTGGAGTCAGATCTGAGCTTTATGGTAGACAACCCAATGTACCGATTCGAGACATTTTGGCTGCACGCGATCTGGAGTTTATGAAACTTATTTATATGTTTTTAACTAACATTAATCATAGATTGGAGTTTGATTAACTTACTTGTTTAGGTTATATTTTTGAGGAATATGTGCGTCAGTGTGTGATTGTGGTTGTGTGTGTGAGTGAGTGATTTTTTTTAAAATTGAAAACGTTCAATTAAAAAATTGTAATTTGAAGTTCTAGATATAAGAAAACCATTTTCCCTTATGCTTTGTTCAAAATTTCCACCGCAATTGAAATTCCTATTAACCTCGAGATGGCCGCGAGTAATCGGTTCTACCCCCTTAACCTTGTTCTAAGATAGCTGATGGATATAAAAATGAAAACTTGGCTCTGTAAAGTTGATTCGATTGAGCCTGTACAAATAAATGAATTCATAAAAAAAATAACCCTGGACAACACTAAGAGAAGAACAAGTACCGAAGTACAATATATCAACTTGCAGCCGGGCGTGATCAATTCATGGCAGAGTAATCCGTTGATTGAATCGTCTCAACATAGTGGACCGTAATGCATTTATCACTTCAAGCAGAAGAAGGAGAAAGTATGGGCATAACAGGAGAACGACCCCTTACAAATGTGATAATCACATAGAGGCAGGTTAAATTAATAGCTATTCAAAAGCCTGGGAAACCAGCGTCTGATTACAATTCTTACCGTCCGATCTCTATGCTATCATGTTTAAGGAAATTGTTAGAAAAAATGATCCTATCAAGACTTGACCATTGGGTTGAATCAAACAACCTACTATAAAATACGCAATTTGGTTTCCGAAAGAGCAAAGGAACAAACGATTGTTTAGCGTTGCTTTCATCTGATATACAACTAACCTTTGCACACAAGGAGCAATTGGCTTCAGTATTTCTGGATATTAAGGGCGCATTTGATTCAGTTTCCATAGATATACTGGCAGATAGTCTGCACAGTAGTGGATTACCAGGAATTTTAAACAACTTTTTGTATAATTTACTGTTAGAAAAACAAATGACCTTCAATATAGGTCAACTGTCAACTTCCAGAATCAGCTGCATGGGCTTACCCCAAGGCTCATGTTTAAGTCCCTTGCTTTATAATTTTTATGTTAAAGATATTGACAACTGCTTGGGAAATAGATGCACGCTAAGACAACCTGCAGACGATGCTGTGATCTCCTTTAGA
This sequence comes from Aedes koreicus, assembly GCA_024533555.2. Classification (NCBI taxonomy): domain Eukaryota; kingdom Metazoa; phylum Arthropoda; class Insecta; order Diptera; family Culicidae; genus Aedes; species Aedes koreicus. The sequence goes on along the minus strand of JAHHFK020000795.1, from coordinate 42,539 downwards.
GGTCCACGTGCAGAAATCTTGCAAAGACCATTGCAAAATTCCCTAGTTAATCTGTCCATCTGGGCCAGAAATTTGGGGATCGAGTTTTCACCGCATAAAACCGAATTGGTAGTGTTTACTAGAAAGCGATTCCCAGCCCAACTGCGTCTCAAGCTGTTGGGAAGAGACATTACCCAATCTTTGACCTTTAAATACCTTGGAGTCATGTTTGATTCAAAATGCACTTGGAGTAATCACTTTGCGTATTTAAAACAGAAATGTCAACTAAGGATCAATTTTCTAAGATCAATATCCGGGATATGTTGTGGTGCTCACCCGGAAGACCTTATTAAACTCTATAAATCAACTACTCTTTCAGTTTTCGAATATGGCTTTTTTTGTTTCCTCTCGGCGAGAAATAGCCACCTCATCAAATTGGAACGCATTCAATATCGTTGTCTACGTATTGCCCTTGGCTGTATGCATTCAACGCACAATATGAGCCTGGAGGTTCTGGCAGGAGTGAAACCCTTGTGATTGAAAACTTCGAAGAAATGCTCGAATTGAGTACCCAGTCTAGATTCTTACGAAACTTTATTAACTATATGTCATCTGATATTAGTTTTCCATGCTATATACCTCCTAGTGTACGCTTTCCTTATCACAGTTCCTCCATTGCTTATGATCTCTCCATGAAACAGGCTATTCAAGGAGTTCCAGATCAACTTCGACCTATTTTAATTCCCCATATTTTCATCGAAAAGTACCAACATGACAATTGCAATAGAAGAATTTTCAATGATGGGTCGCGCATTGATGAACCCACTGGTTTCGGTGTTTACTATGAATACTCATCTGCCTTCCGGAAACTTCAGGAACCTTGTTCTGTATATGTTGCTGAGCTGGCAGCAATCAATTTCGCATTGGCGATAATTTCCGACATGCCCGTAGACCATTATTTCATCTTCTCGGATAGTCTCAGTTCTATTGAGGCTCTCCAGTCGATGAAAACAGTTAAGCACTCATCTTACTTTCTTTCAAAAATAAGGGAGCAGATGTGTGCGTTGGTCGAAAGATCATTTAGGATTACCTTTGTATGGGTCCCCTCACATTGCTCAATTCCAGGCAATGCGAAGGCGGACTCTCTAGCAAAGGTGGGCGCACAAGAAGGCGAGATTTTTGAAAGAAGAATTTCACATGATGATTTTTTCTCATTAGTACGTCAGAGTTCTCTTCAAAGTTGGCAAAACGCTTGGACAAGTAATTCTCTTGGGCGGTGGTTACATTCCATTATTCCAAATGTTTCGTCGAGATCGTGGTTCAAAGGTCTGGATGTAAGTCGCGGTTTCATTCGTGTGATGTCAAGACTTATGTCCAACCACTACTCGCTAGACGCACATCTCTACAGAATTAACCTCGTCGATAACAGCATATGTAGGTGCGGAACCGGTTATGATGACATCGATCACGCAGTTTGGCATTGCCCGGGTAATGATGCCTCCAGAGCACGACTATTGGATACCCTTGTGGCCCGAGGTAGACAACCCTTCCGCGAGGTAAGAGATGTTTTGGGAATGCGTGATCTTCCCTACATACAAGCGATTTACGAATTCCTTTGTTTGTCTGATCTAAGAGTGTAATGTCATCACCCCCTCCCTTTCACTCTAGTAAATTCCCTGCCATTGTGTTCCAGTTATATTATCCTTTTGTTTCCGTGCTACTTGTACCTGTCCAGCAAGCTGTGGTCACCCATCTGCAGCTTAGTTCCTGTAAGGGACTACAGAGACCGAGGATTTGGTAGATGTCGCAACCATGAGCAGCAACAAATACCTGAAATAAGTTACCTGCCTAGCCCCTTCCAAACAATAATGTGACCCATTAACCTCGAGCTAGCCACGAGTAATTGGCACCCCACTTTACTAAAATTGAAAAATTATGCATTGTAAATAACAATATTGAATATCGGCTCCGTAAAGTGTCGCTCGAAGACTGCTTCGACGTCACCATCTCCACTAATCTCTGCTTCGAATTCAGCATCTTCTTGAGTCCCTGCTCCGGCTTCAGGGCTAACATTAAGAACTGCAAGTTTACAAACGGGTCTTCGCAAAACTCCACTAGATGTCTCCACATCTGCCCGGCGCACTACACCATCTTTGCCTGGATAGGTGCGGATAACACGACCACGCAGCCAACGGTTTCGGACGCCTTCGTCTGCGATCAGAACTAGCGCATTCTCCTCAATTGGCACGACATCTTTGAACCATTTAGTGCGCCGAGAGATCATCGGCAGGTATTCTACGATCCAACGACGCCAAAAAACATCCAACATGTCCTGTAACAGCCTCCAACTTCTCATTAGAGCTTTCTTTTCGTCCACGGGTGCCTTGATTAGTTGTCGAACACCACTAGAACTAAGCATAAGAAAATGATTCGGATTCAATGACTCCCGCTCTTCGTTATCCAGTGGCATATACTTCAATGGCCGCGAGTTGACCATATGCGCTACTTCGGACAACAATGTCATGAAAGACTCGTCGTCGAGCTTTCGCGACGTAGGCAATGCTCCCAATGCTGTCTTCACTGATCGTACCATACGTTCCCAACACCCACCCATATGAGGGGCAGAGGGAGGGTTGAACCGCCATTTGGTGTTTGCATCCGTGAAAGTACTGCTCATTGAAACGTTGATTTCCCGTATCTCGCATTCTAGCTCTCTACTAGCGCCAACAAAATTCGTACCGTTGTCCGTATAAATTTTCTCATCTTTTACCACATGGATGTATCCTTTTGTCTGATAATCCGCGATTTGCTGTCTCACGCTTTCGTAGAAATGCGGATGCTTCTCAAGACGCTTTTCAAGACATTTTAGTCGACGTTCGGCCATCGGTTTGCTGTCCGGGAATTTGGTGTAATCTTGTTTCCACAGGAGTCCAGTTTCGTACTTTCCACTCGTTGTTCTCACCGTTGTTTCTTCGAGGATTCGACGAGCTCGCTGATCTTCACCCTTCCAAATTCGGTGCCACAGAAACTCCTAGACTTTCCACAGAGAAAAATTCTTGTACGTATTCGTGCAAGTTCAGCTCTGCCGGTTCAACGCACATGTGCATCTGCCGGTGTTGGAACTGATGAGCTCCCCCTCGTAGGTTTCCGCTAACTACCCATCCGACACGAGTTTTCACTGCGATTGGCTCCTGTTCTTCTCCTTCAAGAAGCTTCGATGTTGCCATGAGATGAGAATTGTTTAATCCGATTAGCAAACCAGGAACGGCCCTCTGGAAACTCTTTACTGGCAGGTTCCGGAAATGCTTGTACTGCCCCAGTCAACACAAAATCGCATATGATAGCGCATATGAGTACAACGTGGAGGCGATATACGTTCATTCGTCCATTTAACTCCATGTTGAATGTACGCATATCGCCTCCACGTTATACTCATATCCGTTATTATATGCGATCTTGTGTTTACTGGGGCTCTTTCATACTTTCAAAGTCCAACGACTGCTCTGGTAATCCCAGGTTCTCAACAGTATATATTTCTGATAAATCAAGTCGCTTGTTAGAACCAGGTTCTGATATTCCCAGCTTCATCAGTTGTGTAGTAGCAATCTTTTTGTTGATCCCGCTGGTCCACTGGATGCACAGGGATTGTGCTTTTCCTTCAGCTCCAAGCTCATCTGCTATGGCCTTTTCTACCAGGGTGACTGATGATCCATCGTCCAGAAACGCGTAGGTATCGATGGAACCGTTCTTCCCGTACAACGTCACCGGAAGTATCTTGAACAGCGTCGAAGAAACAGGCTGACGATGGATGGTGACGGTAGCGTTGGTGGTAACCACGGATTGCTCTGAAGAGGGCTCATAATGCAGAAGTTTATGATGGCGCTTCTGGCAACCTTTGAAGCCGCAGACTTCACCTTCACAAGGCCAACGAGTGTGCGACAAGAGGCATCTGCGACACAGCTTATTTTCCTTCACCACTTTCCAACGTTCGTCCAATGGCAGTTTCTTGAAAGATGAACAATTCGCTATAATGTGGTCCGTTGCTTTACACGTAATGCACCGTTTATCTCCTTCACTTTCCTTGCTCTTGCGGCTCGTTGGGAGCTCCCGTCGTTCGCTCTTGGATTGGTTACTAGACGAGCCTGAATTTCTCTGGTCATAGGCAGCGTGTGCGTTCACGTATGCTTTTTCCTTTGATCTTGGTTTTTCCTCCTTAGGATATTTTGCTGTCATACATAGGTTTGTAACACTGCTGGTTGCAGATGTCACCTTTCCCATATACTCACCAAACACGTTCAAGTCAACAATTTGAAGAGTTCTCTTGATAGAGCGCCCAACTAAATTTGATATTTGCTGGCAGCTTATCAACGAGCTCCTGGAGAAGGATAGGGTTGGAAAGATGGTTTTCCATACCGACAGCCTTCAGATGTCCGCATAAATTTTGGACAACTAAGCCAAACTGAACTAATGTTTCCAGCTTTTCAGCCTTTGGCGCTGGAGTCGCACGTACTTTGGCAACCATGTTATGTACGATCTGTTCAGGCCTCCCATACAAAGTCTGAAGGGTGGAAAGAACTTGTGGCACAGTTGACGGATGCAGAAGATAACTCCCACTGACCGATTCCTTTGCTGCGCCTCTTTGAGGGAACGTTGCAAGCGTAGTAGATTTTCCGAGTCCGAATATCCACAAGCTTCATTGGAATGCTTGTAGCTACTTGTGAAAAGTGGCCAGTCGATTGGATCCCCAGAGAAAACCGGAAGCTCTTTTGGAATTACCTGTCTAGCAGCTAGTTGATGATGTGTTGGACCATATTGTACCGTAGGGAACTGATTCTGATGGAAAGGGTTCAAATGCGAAAGGCGGTTCGAATTGAACTGTGGCTCACCCTGTGGTCCTACATAATAAGGCCCTGACGGATTGAACTGTGGTTGACCATGTGGTCTTACAAATGCAAGGGTCCTAATTCTGGGGGTATAGCTGAACGTACGAGGCGATCCTAATCTTGTCTAACGAACTAACGACACTTTGATTTGGTGTCGGAATGTTGGAGCAGTTGTTTATTTCACCTCGCTCCGATTCGAGAATACGATTCGTACTCACGTGTAGCATTGGCTGTGTGGATACCACTGGTGGCATCTGTTGTAACTCCGTTGCTTTGCATTGGACGGTTCTGCTCTCGTAGGGCGAAGTAGTTCCTGATGTTCGGCCAGTTGTTGCTCCAACGATCGAAATCTTCGTCGGTCTTCTTCTTCTTGCCTCTTGTTCCTGCTGTTTTGCCGCCATTAGGGTCTGGTACTGTTGATGACTCATTTCAAGTTGCTTGTGCAAATCGGCTTCAACTTTCATCAATTGGTCCCGTTCCATCGTATATTGTTGTTCTGACTGCTTCAACTTGTTCACGAGGTCCATCTCTCCTCGTTTGCGCCTTAGTATCATTCTCCTCCTGGTGCTTTGTTACTAGATCACGTTGCCTTTTTAAACCATCTTCGATTTGGCACAGGCCGTTGCCGTTCCAGGTCACGCTGAACTTCCACGCGTTTGAGACGATCTTCCAGCTCACGCTCGACACTGCCCATGACGCTTGAGTTCAGCATCATGCTGTCGTTGAAGCTCAAGACATTGCTGCGTCATCTAACTCATTGGTTTCACGATGCCAAATTTCGTATGGAGAGGAATTCCCCATGTAACTTCCGGAATAATCTTTGGAATTGTTCCCGATCTGGTTGACATCGGATAAGTTGCAATCTGCATCGGTGCGAGCTCGGACTCTTCCAGAAGGCGAGCATAAGGTTGAATGTTCACTAATTGGACTTTTGGAGGAATCAAATTGCTTGATGGATTGCGCTGTTCGTTTGCTGAATCCGACTCGTTCCCCGCACTTTCCCCGATGGTGACACTATCGGTGGTTCGTGGAACAGAATGTACATCTTCGTCGATGTCAGATATTCCGCTGTTCATCAACGGAGTTGACGTACCAACGGGCGTTGGTGTCGCTTGAACGATGTTTCCGGGCTCAGTCACGTTTGCAGCCACGTTGTCTCGATTGTTACCAGTGGGTTGATTGACCGCATGCTGCCCAACCCATGCTTCCACCTTTTGGATGCTACTTCTACTACTACGCTGACTACGTGTACTAGATACCTCATCGTCCTGTTGAAGAAGTAGCTCATGCTTACGAGCAATGTAGTCCTTTTCTCGTTCCAGTTTGTCCTTCATTGCTTTATCGACCAGTAGCTTTTCCATCCGTAGTCGTTCCTCTTCCACTTTCTCGTGTATTTGCCTTTTTTCCTCCAATCGTTCTAGTTCACGGGCTATCTGAGCTCTCCGCGAACTAGCAACGCTGGACCGTCCAGCAGTAGAAAAAGCAGTTTGTGGGGACGCCTTAGAGGTACACTGCAAACAGGAGAAGTCTTTTGAGCGCACCGTTATCGTGTCAACCTTGGCACATGAGAAATGATACCAACGCTTACATCCTACGCATTGGACCATATACAACTCGGCGTTGTTAGGTCGATCACATTCCGCACACTCACACAGATTTCCGTGCTCGATTCGATCACTGAAGGCTCGAAGCTATCATCCACTGTCGCGACCGAATCATCACTAATAGCACAATCATCAGCTCTAGATTTATTGCTGTTAGTAGCTGCACCCTGGGTGGCTTTGGCTCTCGATCGGGTCTGACGGACGAATGATCGTTGCATCTTGACAACGATTCTTTGAGAATGTTGCGGGAATTTCTGAGCTCCTTGAAGCAAGTCGACTAATTGATGATGCGACAGCTCAAAGCTGTAATATATATTTTTATTATTTAGCTTAATTTAGTTCAATATCAATCTACTTACAATCGGTCTCATACTCAGTAATTCACTAATTCAATGTATAGTTCACATTAATTTTAGGGTAGAATCTGTAAATACTTTCAATTATTAATTCTAATTATGTATAATAAAGTTAAGGTTTTATTGACGATGTTCAATTGTGCTTCCATTCTCTTCTTACACAATGATGACGAATTCATAACAATGATGACGATTTCATATCAGTTTGACGTTTTTCCAACACGATCCATTGCCTCCCACATTATCTTCCACAAGGTTACGGTTGTACGAGGGGTCGCTTGGATATAATCACTCGTTGGAACATTCTCCCCTCGTGTCGCTTCCGATGACTGCTTCGACGTCACCATCTCCATTAATCTTTGCTTCGAATCCAGCATCTCCTTGAGTCCCTGTTCCGGCTTCTCAGGGCTAACATTAAGAACTGCAAGTTTACAAACTGGTCTCCGCAAAACTCCACTAGATGTTTCCACATCTGCCCGGCGCACTACACCATCTTTGCCTGGATAGGTGCGGATCACACGACCTTGGAACCACCGGTCTCGGATCCCTTTGGCTGCGATCAGAACTAGCGCATTCTGCTATTGGCACGACGTCTTTATAACATTTAGTCCGCAGAGAGATTATCGGCAGGTATTCGACGATCCAACTGCTCATTAGCTCCTACAGCTTTCTTTTCGTCCACGGGTGCTTTGGTCAGTTGTCGAACCGCACTAAGCATGAGAAAACGATTCGGAGTCAGTGACTCTTGCTCTTCGTTATCCAGTGGCATGTACTTCAATGCCCGCGAGTTGACCATGTGCGCTACTTCGGACAACTACTTCTTGAAAGACTCGCCGTCTAGCAATGCTCCCAACGCTGTCTTCACTGATCATACCATGCGCTCCCAACACCCACCCATATGAGGGGCAGAGAGAGGGTTGAACCGCCATTTGGTGTTTGCATCCGTGGAAGTGCTGCTCATTGTAACGTTGATTTCCCGTATCTCGCATTCTAGCTCTCTACTAGCGCCAACAAAATTCGTACCGTTGTCCGTATAAATTTCCTCATCTTTTACCACATGGATGTATCCTTTTGTCTGATAATCCGCGATTTGCTGTCTCACGCTTTCGTAGAAATGCGGATGCTTCTCAAGACGCTTTTCAAGACATTTTAGTCGACGTTCGGCCATCGGTTTGCTGTCCGGGAATTTGGTGTAATCTTGTTTCCACAGGAGTCCAGTTTCGTACTTTCCACTCGTTGTTCTCACCGTTGTTTCTTCGAGGATTCGACGAGCTCGCTGATCTTCACTTCCTTCCAAATTCGGTGCCACAGAAACTCCTAGACTTTCCACAGAGAAAAATTCTTGTACGTATTCGTGCAAGTTCAGCTCTGCCGGTTCAACGCACATGTGCATCTGCCGGTGTTGGAACTGATGAGCTCCCCCTCGTAGGTTTCCGCTAACTACCCATCCGACACGAGTTTTCACTGCGATTGGCTCCTGTTCTTCTCCTTCGAGAAGCTTCGATGTTGCCATGAGATGAGAATTGTTTAATCCGATTAGCAAACCAGGAACGGCCCTCTGGAAACTCTTTACTGGCAGGTTCCGGAAATGCTTGTACTGCCCCAGTCAACACAAAATCGCATATGATAGCGCATATGAGTACAACGTGGAGGCGATATACGTTCATTCGTCCATTTAACTCCATGTTGAATGTACGCATATCGCCTCCACGTTATACTCATATCCGTTATTATATGCGATCTTGTGTTTACTGGGGCTCTTTCATACTTTCAAAGTCCAACGACTGCTCTGGTAATCCCAGGTTCTCAACAGTATATATTTCTGATAAATCAAGTCGCTTGTTAGAACCAGGTTCTGATATTCCCAGCTTCATCAGTTGTGTAGTAGCAATCTTTTTGTTGATCCCGCTGGTCCACTGGATGCACAGGGATTGTGCTTTTCCTTCAGCTCCAAGCTCATCTGCTATGGCCTTTTCTACCAGGGTGACTGATGATCCATCGTCCAGAAACGCGTAGGTATCGATGGAACCGTTCTTCCCGTACAACGTCACCGGAAGTATCTTGAACAGCGTCGAAGAAACAGGCTGACGATGGATGGTGACGGTAGCGTTGGTGGTAACCACGGATTGCTCTGAAGAGGGCTCATAATGCAGAAGTTTATGATGGCGCTTCTGGCAACCTTTGAAGCCGCAGACTTCACCTTCACAAGGCCAACGAGTGTGCGACAAGAGGCATCTGCGACACAGCTTATTTTCCTTCACCACTTTCCAACGTTCGTCCAATGGCAGTTTCTTGAAAGATGAACAATTCGCTATAATGTGGTCCGTTGCTTTACACGTAATGCACCGTTTATCTCCTTCACTTTCCTTGCTCTTGCGGCTCGTTGGGAGCTCCCGTCGTTCGCTCTTGGATTGGTTACTAGACGAGCCTGAATTTCTCTGGTCATAGGCAGCGTGTGCGTTCACGTATGCTTTTTCCTTTGATCTTGGTTTTTCCTCCTTAGGATATTTTGCTGTCATACATAGGTTTGTAACACTGCTGGTTGCAGATGTCACCTTTCCCATATACTCACCAAACACGTTCAAGTCAACAATTTGAAGGTTCTCTTGATAGAGCGCCCAACTAAATTTGATATTTGCTGGCAGCTTATCAACGAGCTCCTGGAGAAGGATAGGGTTGGAAAGATGGTTTTCCATACCGACAGCCTTCAGATGTCCGCATAAATTTTGGACAACTAAGCCAAACTGAACTAATGTTTCCAGCTTTTCAGCCTTTGGCGCTGGAGTCGCACGTACTTTGGCAACCATGTTATGTACGATCTGTTCAGGCCTCCCATACAAAGTCTGAAGGGTGGAAAAAACTTGTGGCACAGTTGACGGATGCAGAAGATAACTACTGACCGATTCCTTTGCTGCGCCTTTGAGGGAACGTTGCAAGCGTAGTAGATTTTCCGAGTCCGAATATCCACAAGCTTCATTGGAATGCTTGTAGCTACTTATGAAAAGTGGCCAGTCGATTGGATCCCCAGAGAAAACCGGAAGCTCTTTTGGAATTACCTGTCTAGCAGCTAGTTGATGATGTGTTGGACCATATTGTACCGTAGGGAACTGATTCTGATGGAAAGGGTTCAAATGCGAAAGGCGGTTCGAATTGAACTGTGGCTCACCCTGTGGTCCTACATAATAAGGCCCTGACGGATTGAACTGTGGTTGACCATGTGGTCTTACAAATGAAGGTCCTAATTCTGGGGGTATAATAAACGTACGAGGCGATCCTAATCTGTCTAACGAACTAACGACACTTTGATTTGGTGTCGGAATGTTGGAGCAGTTGTTTATTTCACCTCGCTCCGATTCGAGAATACGATTCGTACTCACGTGTAGCATTGGCTGTGTGGATACCACTGGTGGCATCTGTTGTAACTCCGTTGCTCGCATTGGACGGTTCTGCTCTCGTAGGTGAAGTAGTTCCTGATGTTCGGCCAGTTGTTGCTCCAACGATCGAAATCTTCGTCGGTCTTCTTCTCTTTCCGCTTGTTCCTGCTGTTTTGCCGCCATTAGGGTCTGGTACTGTTGATGACTCATTTCAAGTTGCTTGTGCAAATCGGCTTCAACTTTCATCAATTGGTCCCGTTCCGCCGTATGTTGTTGTTCTGACTGCTTCAACTTGTTCACGAGGTCCATCTCTCGTTTGCGCCTTATATCATTCTCCTCCTGGTGCTTTGTTACTAGATCACGTTGCCTTTTTAAACCATCTTCGATTTGACACAGTCGTTGCCGTTCCAGGTCACGCTGAACTTCCACGCGTTTGAGACGATCTTCCAGCTCACGCTCACGCTGCCCATGACGCTTGAGTTCTGCATCATGCTGTCGTTGAAGCTCAAGACATTGCTGCGTCCTTAACTCATTGGTTTCACGATGCCAAATTTCGTATGGAGAGGAATTCCCCATGAACTTCGGAATAATCTTTGGAATTGTTCCCGATCTGGTTGACATCGGATAAGTTGCAATCTGCATCGGTGCGAGCTCGGACTCTTCCAGAAGGCGAGCATAAGGTTGAATGTTCACTAATTGGACTTTTGGAGGAATCAAATTGCTTGATGGATTGCGCTGTTCGTTTGCTGAATCCGACTCGTTCCCCGCACTTTCCCCGATGGTGACACTATCGGTGGTTCGTGGAACAGAATGTACATCTTCGTCGATGTCAGATATTCCGCTGTTCATCAACGGAGTTGACGTACCAACGGGCGTTGGTGTCGCTTGAACGATGTTTCCGGGCTCAGTCACGTTTGCAGCCACGTTGTCTCGATTGTTACCAGTGGGTTGATTGGCCGCATGCTGCCCAACCCATGCTTCCACCTTTTGGATGCTACTTCTACTACTACGCTGACTACGTGTACTAGATACCTCATCGTCCTGTTGAAGAAGTAGCTCATGCTTACGAGCAATGTAGTCCTTTTCTCGTTCCAGTTTGTCCTTCATTGCTTTATCGACCAGTAGCTTTTCCATCCGTAGTCGTTCCTCTTCCACTTTCTCGTGTATTTGCCTTTTTTCCTCCAATCGTTCTAGTTCACGGGCTATCTGAGCTCTCCGCAAACTAGCAACGCTGGACCGTCCAGCAGTAGAAAAAGCAGTTTGTGGGGACGCCTTAGGGGTACACTGCAAACAGGAGAAGTCTTTTGAGCGCACCGTTATCGTGTCAACCTTGGCACATGAGAAATGATACCAACGCTTACATCCTACGCATTGGACCATATACAACTCGGCGTTGTTAGGTCGATCACATTCCGCACACTCACACAGATTTCCGTGCTCGAAATCGATCACTGAAGGCTCGAAGCTATCATCCACTGTCGCGACCGAATCATCACTAATAGCACAATCATCAGCTCTAGATTTATTGCTGTTAGTAGCTGCACCCTGGGTGGCTTTGGCTCTCGATCGGGTCTGGCGGACGAATGATCGTTGCATCTTGACAACGATTCTTTGAGAATGTTGCGGGAATTTCTGAGCTCCTTGAAGCAAGTCGACTAATTGATGATGCGACAGCTCAAAGCTGTAATATATATTTTTATTATTTAGCTTAATTTAGTTCAATATCAATCTACTTACAATCGGTCTCATACTCAGTAATTCACTAATTCAATGTATAGTTCACATTAATTTTAGGGTAGAATCTGTAAATACTTTCAATTATTAATTCTAATTAGGTATAATAAAGTTAAGGTTTTATTTACGAGTTCAATTGTGCTTCCATTCTCTTCTTACACAATGATGACGAATTCAATACCAATAATGACGATTTCTTATTGACGTTATTTCAACACGATCCATTGTCTCCCACATTATCTTCCACAACGTTACAGTCGTACGAGGGGTCGTTGGATATAATCACTCGTTGGAACATTAACGTATTAACGTAACGCAAGCAGAATAAAAACTAACCTTCGACAACAGTTGAATGCCTAAGTGCTACATCGAATCGTAACTCATCAGCGGAAGGTATTGTCTTATTAAAATATATTGAAATGCATTATTCATCCAAGGGGTCAACAAACATGATGAAATTGACAAACCTTTTTAGCGAAGTCGAATATCCATTGCATGAAATATTCTTCACTCTCTTTGGAGGATGAGCGGTTTCGCATATAACGAGCCTTTCTCCAAAGCGTTGTCATCGAGGTTTCTCTAGATAGTCCCTCTACAAACGAACGCCAGTAATTGCGTTTCTTTGCTTTGAGTAAGTTTTTAAGCTTTTTTTCAAGCTTGAGGTACTTATCAAAAGGCTCACAAGTTTCATGTCTACGATAATCTTTAAACGCATCGGATTTCTCAAGATACAACTTAGTGCATTCATCATCCCATCCAGGGGTGGCGGGGTCTTCTTTTAAGGTATGCATTTGGAACACGTCGTTTCTGAGCTTCTAATGCACTTTTGTACATCAGTTCGGAAAGGAAACGATACTCTTCTAATGGTGGAAGAGGATCGGTAGAACCAATACCAAGGGTAACCGCCGAGGAAAAATGTTGCCAATCGATATGTCTCGTGAGGTCATAAGGAACATGGATTGACTGGTCTGTTTTATTAAAACTATTTGTGATTGAGATAATAATTGGTAAGTGATCACTGCCATGGGGATCATTGATTACCTTCCACAGACAATCTAATGTTAGTGAATTCGAGCACAAAGATATGTCAGCCGATTCTCCCTGGCAGGAGGTTTTGCTATTCGTGTCGCTTCCCCAGTGTTCAAGATGGTCAAGTTGAAATCGTCGCATAAGTCATAAAAAAACCCGCTCTGTTGTCATCGTATTGTTCGCCCCAAGCAGTACCGTGGGAGTTCAGATCGCCCAGAATCAGAACTGGAGATGGAAATAATGTTACTGAACTCTAAAGTTGACGGCGGTTTATTGACGTCCTCGGAGGGACATAGACAGAAGCTATGCAAAGATCTTTATTCTTTACATTTATTTGGCAAGCGACGGTTTCAATGCCTGAGATTATTGGGAGGGAGATTTTATAAAAGGGGTAGCACTTTTTGATCCCCAAAAGTACGCCACCATATGAATCATTTCGGTCCAGGCGAATAATGTTAAAATCGTGGAGGTTTTTATTCATTTTCAGATGAAAGCCATGTTTCACCGAAAGCAAATATATCACAATCAGAATTGTGAACCAAATACTTGAACGAGTCTAATTTAGGTATAAGACTACGACAGTTCCATTGTAATACGGTGATCATATCTTGATCCTTACCAATAAGGGGCCATGATACAGTCAATTGCTTGAAGTAGTTTCCAACTATAGGAATAAGCAGGTCAATAAGTCCTCGGAGCGGTGAAGCATCCGAAAGGCCAAGAGCATTTAAAATGTTATCCACAATGTCCCTAAAATTAATCTTACCTCGCTTGGACGGGATATTTTTCTTAGAATTGCGAGAAGACGTAGTACTTGTTTTTGGCAACCTCTTACGGTTACTGTTATTAGGTATCGGAAGGGTGGTATACCTACAGCTAGGAACGGATGCATCAGCTATTACCGGTTTATTCGGTTTTTTTTTAACTTGACCCTCGCTACCTCCATTTTGCAAGCTTTTGAAAGTGGGTTTAATTAGTTTCCGGCGCACAACCGGGGAACTAGTGGGCTTCCTTTTACCGGGGGTGTGTACCTCCGGAAATCCACTCTCATCGGCTACGTCAGAGTCCAGTTCGTCGGAAGACCAAATCAAAAAAGGATTTTCATTTTGAGCGGCTGATACAGACGATGCAGGCACTCCGTTTTGTGACTTCAACATTTCTGCATACACTGAAAGTTAATTTTAGTTTATATTACGAAATCGAAGGTAGAACTAACGAATCTGTTCATTGTTTTCAGCAACGAAACTAATTTGTTCTTTGTATGAAGATACATTCGTTATTAATGCCACACGCGCAACTGTCAAAAGCACGAAGCATTTGTGACCCAGAAACAACATTCGTGCATTGTACGAAAACAATACAGAGAGCTACGAATATTTTGTTATCAATTTAAAAGAAACGTCTTTCTGATGGTTGCCTGAATGACTGAGAGATCTACTTTATCGACTCGAAATTTAATTGACAAAAAAGCGCAACCACGTGGAGTTGTCCAGCGCCTTGTTTCTGACATGGGATTCGATCCTGTATTTTTGGAATGAGCTGATACTGCATCTTCGGTTGATCTCACTGTGCCATGGCGACTCGTGAGGCGATAATTCAATAATTAGTATGAAATTATAACTCTCGACAGCGCTTCAATTTGTATTTTGAGTAAAATAAATTATGCCCGCCTATCCCAGCAGCAACATCAGCGAAGCAGTGATTGGCTGGTCTTCACGAAATGATAGCATTTCACTAGATAAAAAGCAATATGAATGTTTCATACAATATACGACACATTTGTTCTAGGTACAAAATCCATGATTACGAAGCGAGTGAAAGCTAATTTACGAAAATAAATTTTCAGTGTACGTCTGCTTGGAGCGTTCTTGTATGGAACGTCTCACATTACCAATACGCTTCTTGTACACGGGGCAGTTCTGCAAATCGTGGAGAGGCTCTTTGCCACAGTAAGCAAACTTTGTTGCTTCCTGTTGGCAAGCATCCTCTAGATGCCTTTGGCCGCATTTGCCACAACGGGGCTTGTTGTCGCAAAAAGAAGCCGTATGACCCAAGAACTGATCCGGCGAAGGTCAGTTGTAGCGAGTCCGACGGTGAATATGTCTTTTTTCCATCTACCATTGATCCTGCATGCAATTGTTTGCATTCCAGAATCTCAATGGTAGACGAAGCAGAATTTGGAAGTCGCCCCTTACCTTCCATAACGTCTTCACACGTCAGGCTCGCTGCAGAAACCACACCATCTATCTGCACATCTAGAAATGATGATGAGATTCGGTCCCCGGATAACGACGCGTCAAATTTCTTTTAATGCCCAAAAAGTCTAGGGCTTTCACTTTCTGCCGAAAGTAGACAACCCAAGGAGAGGCAGAAGACGGCTGATAACAGCGTGCCCTAAAAACATCTTTGGGAGGCAAGTCGCCCCCATTAGAATCATCCATGCAAAATTAAATTAAATCAGATTTTGTTTTTGAGCCCCCTACAGACAACGATTTTACTATATGGGAGAGAGATACACAAAACACTACCAGTGGGAACAAAAACAACAGAAATGTGCTACTTACCCCTTACGCTGCTGTTGTGTTTGCTATTGCCTTTGCCGCTTGTAGCACTTGCTGCTGTTGCTCGAAACAAAGCACCGGCTTTGGTAGAGCGATGACCTTCGCTGCTACTATGATGATTGTGGGGTTACGCTTTCTCCCTCAGGTGTTTGAAGAGGGTACTGGCTGGACAGAGCATCCGTCGGACTCGGCCGGGAATGCCTGCTTCCCTTAAAGAACGCTTGGCTGGATTTCGACACACAATGACCGCGTGGTAAAAACGGGTTGAGTAACGCAATACGGAGTGCGAAAAAAAAACTGTACCGAAGCTCTTCAGCGTTCGATGCGGAATGAAAAAATCCAGATTGGAAACATATGAATCGTACATCCGATAAATCTCACATACATTGAGATCACTATTAACAAACTTAAAAACTAAGTTCATAACAAAAATACTAAAGGGTGATACGGTCAAAATTTGGTCAAGGGAAAACGCGTGTAAATCGGTGAAATCGTTTATTTAAAAATCAAATTAAATTTCTTTTTCAAGTTCAATTAGTATAAAATTCAGGAAAAATATTCAGTTAGGCTTCCGCTTTTCCAAATCCGAATTGCCGGGCCTTACGCTTGACCCCTGCCATCAGATTTTGTACAGCCACCTTGTCCACCTTCTTCGCCGCAGAAAGCCAGTTTGCCTTGAACTGCTGCTCGTCCTTAGCAGTTTTTTTGGTCTTCTTTAGGTTCCGCTTGACAATAGCCCAGTATTTCTCAATTGGGCGGAGCTCTGGCGTGTTGGGAGGGTTCTTGTCCTTGGGAACCACCTGCACGTTGTTGGCGGCGTACCACTCCATGGCCTTTTTACCGTAATGGCAAGATGCCAAATCCGGCCAAAACAGTACGGAACAACCGTGTTTCTTCAGGAAAGGCAGCAGACGTTTATTCAAACACTCTTTCACGTAAATTTCTTGGTTGACAGTCCCGGAAGCTATGAAAATGCTGCTTTTCAAGCCACAGGTACAGATGGCTTGCCAAACCAGATATTTCTTTGCGAACTTTGACAGTTTCGTGTGCTTGAAAATATCTGCTACCTTTCCCCTTCCTTTTGCCGTATAAAACTCCTGTCCCGGAAGCTGCTTGTAGTCGGCTTTGACGTAGGTTTCGTCGTCCATTACCACGCAGTCAAACTTCGTCAGCATCGTCGTGTACAGCCTCCGGGATCGCGCTTTGGCCGTCGTATTTTGTTTATCATCGCGATTTGGAGTCACTACCTTCTTGTAAGTCGATAGTCCGGCTCGTTTTTTGGCTCGATGCACGGTTGTAGACGATACACCCAGCTTATTTGCGGCATCTCGGAGAGATAGGTTAGGGTTTCGCTTGAAACTACCGGCAACTCTCTTTGTCGTCTCAGCGGCTTCCGGTTTTCGATTTCCCCCCGATCCAGACTTCCTGGCTGTCGACAAACGTTCCCCAAACACTTTAATTACATTTGTAACGGTTGATTTGGCAACTTTTAGCGATTTTGCCAACTTTGCGTGCGAGTAGCTCGGATTTTCGCGATGCGCGAGCAAAATTTTGATACGCTGCTCTTCTTGCTTGGACGGCATTTTGACAACTGAAGAGTGAATTCCAAAATCAAAATAGGAGCAACATTCTACACACACACCTTCAAAATGAGGGGTGTTCAGGTTTTTTAAATGCAAAATTGAAAGAAATACGTCAAGTTGATATTGACCAAATTTTGACCGTATCGCCCTTTAAGAAGATTTTTTTTTGTATCCACCCGCTCATAACGGGAACATCCCATAGCACTACGGAAAATCACCAAATCTTCAGCGCAACTTATTGCCAATAGTAACACCAGCTCAGGTCGAATTGTGGACCTAATAGAAACCTATGCGAAAACTTTGTTTTGTTCTTCTCAAACTGCGCTATTAACTTCTTGCAGAATAATTTTTTCTTCGATAGAAACCATCAATTCAATACAATTCATGAACAATAGAACCCTTATTAACAGGAAGCAACTAGATATGGGAGGCAACGGTAATAAGCATCAATAATCATCTGGAAATAGGAGAGGATTTTTCCTGCCTCAACATTTCTAATAATAATCACATTTGTTATCATAACGTGGCGTTTCGGTCGATTCACTGGAGTTGTTCTCGGCAACGATAGACTCATCCAAGTCGTCCACGCGGCGTCTTCAAGAAGGTAGTTCCAGACATTCGAGGTGCCTAAAAAACTCACCACAACCATGAAGATCGAGAATTCTATTCCATCTGAGGCGTCCACATCCGCAGATCGACGTTTATCGAGTTCCGACCATTTGTCCGAGAAACAACCGAGGAGATTGTTATTGGAAACAGTAGCGCTGAAATGATTGGGTTCGTTACAATATTATTATCAGTAGATCATGGGTGGCTGATTTGGATTTGACAAAGAAAACAGTGTTGCCGAAGTTGAAAAAGAAAAGCACCCAATTTCAAAAGTTTTGGCGGTTTTTCTAGTACTAAATAATAGTCTAGTATATATGGAACTTGATACACTGAAAATGTTGACCAGTTGCGTCAAGAAAAAAATTGTATGTCCGAAGTCCGTAATTAGTCCGTGGTAGAACTATGTCTATGAAGATTTCAGATTATGCCTCCTCCAGCTTTCCAGGAACATCCGGCGTTCTTCTAGGCAGTCGTCACCTTGGTCCATTCCTTTTCCTGTTATATATAAACGACGAGAACTTGGTCCTCAGATGCCTGAAATTATCCTACGCGGACGACCTAAAGCTGCACTACATCATAAAATGTCCAGATAACGCCCACTTTCTTCAGCAGGAACTACAAGTGTTCGACGAATGGTTCCGGATCAATAGAATGTCCTTAAAAGTATCCAAATGCTCGGCTACTTCCTTTAACTGAAAACGTGTGATGTATCTCAACGACAAACATCCTTCGAGGAACGCGCTTGAAACGTGAAACAACATTCAAGGACTTGGGAGTAATGCTCGACTCCAAACTGTCATTCGAGAACCACATTTCAATTCATTCACATTCATATTCTAAGGCTTCATCGCAGCTAGGATTCATCTTTCGCTTCGCAAAAAACACCAAAGACGTTTATTGTCTAAAGGTAACATACTGCTCTTTGATTCGTCCTTTTTTAGAGTACTGTGCCGTCGTTTGGTGCCCTTTTCACCAAAATGCAGTCTAGAGGATCGAAGCCGTTCAGCGAAGGTTTAATCGCTTTGCTTTGCGACATCTTCGTTGAAAAGACCCTCGCAGATTGCCAAGTTATGAAAGTCGGTGTTTGCTTCCTCAACCTGGAATTGTTGGAAAGGAGGCGAATGGTGCCCAAAGCGTGCGTTTCGTTGGTGACCCCCTTCAGGGAAACATCGACTGTTCTACTTTACTTGGTCTCTTGACCATCAACACTCGACGACGAAACATCCGTTTACAACCGGCACTCAAGGACCAACAACGGCAAACACGAGCCTGTGTTGGGCAAGCATGTGTTGCGTTCTCGACAGTTGTTATAACGCGTTTAAGTTTTATGTCTCCAGTGAGGTTAATAAGCGTGTTGTTTTTGAAAATGTATGTGTTAATGGTTGTATGCAATAAGGTTTTTTTTTAACTCTTTATTTATTCCAAATTTTACATTATTTTTACATTCATACATTAACCTAGATGATCCTGCTAAGTAATTAATATTTCAACCTCATATGCTATCATATATATATCTAATTGTGTTAATATTATTTTTACCTTGTCTATTCAGTATTTTTAACAGGGTTCCTTTTGCCGTCGTGTAAGAATAATTATTGATTTCTTAATACTAGTTCTTATCTATAAAGAGAATTGATCATTGCAATTGAAGACTGCAATGATTTTTGTCTAAAATTATGAATTATTTTGTTGGACATTTCTTCTAGAGTCTCAACGTTTGAAATTCTATGTAATTCAATAGTACTGAACCAGGGTGGCAGCTTCAAAATCATTTTCAGAACAACGAAATTAGTATTGGCACAGCATAAAGCATGGCCGGTCTAAAGATTTGTTTGAATATTAGAAGTTTGTTCTTCAAACAAAGTTTGGATTTTCTGTTTATAAGAGGATATAAACATTTTATATATTTATTACATTTGGCTTGAATGCCCTCAATGTGATCTTTAAAAGTTAATTTTTGATCAAGTATCAGTCCAAGATATTTTTCTTGATTTGACCAAGAAATTGGAACTCCGTTCATAGTGGCCATATGACTATTACTTGGTTTCAAAAATGCAGCTCTAGGCTTGTGTGGGAATATTATAAGTTGAGTTTTGGAAGCATTAGGAGAAATCTTCCATTTTTTAAAATAATCTGTAAAAATGTCCAAGACTTTTTTGTAGCCTCCTGGATATAACACGAAGACTTTTTCCTTTTGAGGAAATGCCTGTGTCATCAGCAAAGCAAGATTTTTGACAGCCCTGAGGTAAATCAGGGAGATCTGAAGTGAAAATGTTATAAAGTATTGGCCCAAGAATGCTACCTTGAGGAACACCAGCTCGGACAGGCAATTGATCAGATTTAGAATTCTGATAATTTACTTGCAAAGTTCTATCACTTAAGAAGTTTTGAACTAATTTCATGATATAAAGCGCAAAATTGAACTTTTTCAGTTTCGCAATCAAACCTTCATGCCAAACACTGTCGAATGCTTTTTCTATGTCTAGAAGAGCGACTCCAGTGGAGCAGCCTTCAGCTTTGTTTGAACGAATTAAATTTGTAACTCTCAAAAGTTGATGCGTAGTTGAATGCCCATGGCGGAATCCAAACTGTTCATCAGCAACAATTGAGTTTGTATTGATGTGAAGCATCATTATATTCAAAATTATTTTTTCAAAAAGCTTACTTATTGAAGAAAGCAAATTGATTGGTCGGTAGCTAGAAGCTTCAGCCAGATTTTTGTCTGGCTTCAAGATAGGTACGACTTTTGCACTTTTCCATTTATCTGGAAAGTATGCCAGATGAAAACATCTGTTAAACAGTTTTACCAAGAAAGACAAAGTACCATCGGGGAGTTTTTTGATTAGGATATAGAAAATCCATCATCACCTGGTGCTTTCATATTTTGAATTTTTTTAGTTATAGTTTTTACTTCATCCCAATCAGTTCCCCAAGAATCATCAAAAATATTTTCTTGTGAGAAAATATTCTGATATTCCCCTGGAAACTTGATCCTCAACAGGACTTGTAAGACTCAAACTGAAATTATGAGAGCTCTCAAACTGCTTAACAAGTTTTTGAGCTTTTTCCGCATTTGTGAGCAAAATTTTATCACCTTCCTTAAGGGCTGGTATAGGCTTTTGAGGTTTTTTCAATATTTTAGAGAGTTTCCAGAAAGGTTTGGAACTCGGATCTAATTTTGACACATTATTTTCAAAATGTTTGTTTCTCAGGGCAGAGAAGCGTTTTTTAATATGTTTTTGTAAATCTCGCCATATGATTTTCATAGCGGGATCACGTGTTCTTTGATACTGACGCCTCCGTACATTTTTCAGACGAATCAAGAGCTGAAGATCGTCATCAATTATAACTGAATCGAATTTAACCTCGCATTTTGGCACTGAAGCAGCTCTTGCTCTATTTATTGAGAAAGCCAGAGATTCAAGAGCATTATTAATTTCATTTTTTGTTTGCAATGGAACATTAAGATCAAAGTTGTATTCCATAAATGTTCGATATTGATCCCAATTAGCTCTATGGTAGTTGAAAGTAGAACTGATGGAATTAGAAATGATTTCTTGAGATATTTCAAATATAACTGGAAGGTGATCAGAACCAAAAAGGGCAATTAACTACAAATAAATAAAAAATAAATAAGAACCAAACAAAAAAAAATTAGAGGTTTCCCGGTAAAAAAAAAAAAAAAGGTGTGTTGGGTATTAAGAAATGAATAACCCCCCGAACAACTAACAAAAAATAAATTAACAACCGCAGTCATTTCTTCGCAATTTACCCCAGGCGGGGTTTTGTATATAAAAACCACCAATAACAAAAATTTTAGACCTAACGCGGGAAATTTTCGGGGGCCCCCCCCAGAATCATTTCTTTTGCTGACCAGTGCATTGGAAAGGCAAATGGCAGCTATAAAAGTAAATGGCAGGGTAATAAAACATCAATAAAAAGGGAAAAAATAGCAATAAAAATATGTGAAATCGCCACTAAATTATTAAACACTGTGCCAACGAAAAAATAACAATTCGCACTAGAAAAACTTAAAATAGCAATGAAAAATTGAAAATTCACTTTCAGTAATTCAGTAATTCGGTAAAACTTTCAAAAAAAAGCAATGGTAATTAGTATAAACGCAATAATAAGCTGATAGTTTTCCGTCATAATAATAAGTTCTAGCACTATACATGTGACAAAAATCTTCAAATCTTTCAAATCTTCCAATTGAAACCAAACAAATCGCAATAAAAAATCAAAAAATTAAAAACAAAAAATTAAAATAATTTGTTTGATTTTAATTGGAAAGATTTGAAAAAATTAAAGACTTTTGTCACATGTTTAGTACTAGAACTTATTATTATGACGGAAAACTATCAGCTTATTATTGCGTTTATACTAATTGCCATTGCTTTTTTTGAAAGTTTTACCGGCCACTTTTGAATTATTGAAAGTGAATTATCAATTTTTTATTGCTATTTTAAGTTTTTCTAGTGCGAATTGTTATTTTTTCGTTGGCACAGTGTTTAATTATGTAGTGGCAATTTTGTGAATTTCCATTGCTAAATGTTCATTAATTAGTGCCAGTATATATTTTAGTCAAAAGTAAATTGGCCAAATTTTGTTTTCAACTGAAACCCCCAAAGTTTCAAAAACTTAGGTTTCAAATGAAGAAAGAATGTGATGTTTGATACGCCTATGGACAATGATTACACGTTGAACATTGTTAACAATATAGTTGGGTTAGAATGTAGAGTTTGAAGATTGATCCCTGTTGGTACCTGCAGGTTTCGAAATAGTATTTACTCCTCATTGAGCGTTTGAAGTTACACTTGCGGATGGAAAAACCTGTCCGCTGTTTCTACCGACGGTTTGGTAGGAATTTGTTCTTTGCTGATCGTTGTTAACAGCTGCAGAACGGGTAGTAGCTGGTCGGGAACGTATATTGTTTCCTACCTGGCGTTTAGTGCGCGACTGCAAAATTGCTTTGCGAGTCTTGCACTCCCAAAAATTTGATTTATGGTTTTCACCACAATTTGAACATTTGAATTTTTGAGGATCTTTCTTCACAGGACAGTCGTCCTTAGCGTGCGAGGAATCACCACAATTCATACATTTACCAATCATATGGCAATGCTTTGTTCCGTGTCCCCATCCCTGGCACTTACGGCACTGTGGGGATTTGCTCCAGTCTTCCTGAAATGTTCCCACTTCACAGGCAAAAGGCTTGCTTTTTCTAAATCCTTAAGGTTATTAAGCTCACTTGACTTGAAGTGAACTAAGTAGAGATCGTTTGAAATCCCTTTGCGAGAATCGCCAGGTCGGGATTTCATTTTCATCTTAATTACTTGGACTGGGCTAATTCCAAGTAATTTTATTAACTCGTTTTTTATTTCATCGAGAGATTCACCACTGGGCAGTCCTTTCAAGACAACCTTGAAAAGACGCTCAGCTTTGGTGTCGTAAGTGAAAAAATGTGGTTCTTCTGAGTAAGATACTCAAGAAGACGTTTGAATCCGTCCAAGGTTTCTGCATGCAAACGGCATTCACCTTGTCTAAAAATTTGAAGGGAATATTTCATACCTTCAACAAATGTTAAAATTTCCTTGCGAAAAGCATGGAAATCCGAAATTGTCACCACAATAGGGGGAACTTTTTCCTTTCTCAATCGAGAAAGTTTTTTTCAAATTTTGATTAGATGATGGATCACTCTCATCATCTGTGAGCATATCAAATTGATTACTCACATTAATTTGATTTGCAGGCGAATCAATAGATTGCCCTTTTCGTTTACGCTTATTTGCCATAGTGGCAGAGTAAATTGCTCCAAATCGACGACCAAGCAGATAACTATAAGAATCCGAGGGAACGAAGAGGAATTTTCCAATGCGATATCCAAGCCGGGTTACCCGAAGGGCCTAACAAGGATCGAAAAGGAATAAGAGGAAATCTAAAAATTGTAGGTATTATTTAGCACTGAAAAGTGCTGTTTAAGATTTTTTGTAGCGTTACGTAGCAATAGCACTTCCTTCAGCATATAGAAAATAGAACCGCACGGCATGAGAGCACAATGCAGACTGATGTAATTAAGTTTAATCTTATTGTCATTGGGATAAACATTTTTATCCGTTGACGAATAAATAAATAAATAATTAAATTAATTAATTAAAGAAATATGTTTGTATATTCTTCAACTCTCGCTGCACAACTTCCCGTTTACCGCAAGTCACGAAAGAAAAAAAGAGCGGCTTTGACATCACTTTCTCACTGATCGTCAATCACAAGAGGACCTTCTTCGGGAGCTTCGTTAGCTTCGTGTGGGGGATGTTCTTCACGATGCTGCTCACCGCCTTCCTGGGGGACCTGAAATAGCCGGTCTGCCCTGCCATTCATTGCCGTCGAGCGTCAGATAAGTCTCGTTGTCCATGGTCACAACCACATTGCACTTCGCAGGAAAAACATCCTTGAAGAGCTACTTTCAGCCACTGCTTTTAGGTGTCCGCTTGCGTGTCGGGACGTCCGCTTCCTCATGACGATGACCATATTGGCCAAATACTTTTTGACCGTCTGGCCGGTCGCACCGACCTCCCAACCTCCGACCTTCGGTTGATTCACGGCTTTGGGTGTCATAAACGAACTAATAGAGGTGTAATTTTTTTTTTCTACTCTACACACTTAGAAAATTTTACAGTATTCGGTAATTTTTTACCGAACTTTCAACAGCTGAACGTTCGGTAATCCGATTTAACGGACTTTGGTAAATTTTGACAAATTCCGGTAATTTTCTTTGCCGGAATACTGTAAAATCCGAAGTAACACCACTTGTCATATTAATGTTAAAAATACACCTTTTAAACAAAACTTGAGTTTTTTTTCCTAACGCCAAAAATTTAATTTCATGCACGCATATAACCAAAAAAGCGCAATAAATGTGGCATTTTTGAACATATTTTAGGTCATACCAGATGTTTTGTAGAACATCCATAAGACAAATATTATGTTCTATGGATGCTTAAAACAGCATGCTTATAACACAAACATAATATGTTTGTCAAAATAAGCACGGTAATAAAATGAATAAAGTTACAAAATATAAACAAGATTTTTAATGGTGAAATGATATCATAGCTAATAGTATTTTATGCGTTAAAGATGATTGTTTATTGATGTGATGTGATGTGATAAGAACCCAGCATCAGTGCAAGGATTACCTATGTCTGCAGGACTATCCTCAGCAGGTTGACCCGAGAGAATAGCCTACGTGATGACTTGTTGTAGCAGGGCCAGTCGATCTCAATGAGGACCTACGGAAGACCACGGCAGAAAGCCACTTGTCTTCTCATGACAAGGGACTGGCGACTCCACGAACCCTTGTCCAGTAAACATATCCTTCGACTGCCTTAGGCTACCCCCCCAATCACAGTTATATTGTTGTTATAGGAACAGTGGACATTTTTAGCATAAATGATGATTTATAAAAAAATTAAGATACAAATTGTACGAAAATTCACGGCTACAATTAATTTTCATTTGTACTAGTGAATGTACTGAGATATTGAAAATTTCTACTGTTCCTAATGAAATAGTTGTTTAAAATTTAAATAACTTACCATAAAAGCATACCAGTCTCTATATTGTATCATATATTCAAGGAATAAAACTTTCAAACGCATTTTTCACTGCTTGTACGTATAGGACTCATATGCTTTTATAAACTGATCCAATATGAAAGGAATCAAAACTGAAATACATATACTTTGCTCGTTCTTTACAAGGTCTTACCTTCCTCACATAAAAAAATAAAATATCATAGAAGACAAAAATGCTATTAATACAAATTTCCAACTTGAATCCTGTGCATGGCATTTCAAGAGACAATTAAATTACTTGACCATGTAAAAAGCGGCTACAGTAAGTCAATACGAGAACATAATATGCGTACGTACAAAACATATCTGACATCCGCTGGATTGTTACTGAAAATATATAATTAGATATGCATTAATATTCTACTAGTCCTGGAAAAGCTGAAAACAGAAAATATCATTCTAAATATCAAAACTATAATTTCAATGAGAGATATTATTTTATAAGACATGTTGTTAAAACATGTCTTTATACTGTTCTAGTTACATTTCTATGATAGCAATTGAAGCGATCGAAGAGCCCAGTGTGATGGTTTCTGAAATAAATGGCTTATCTAATCCTAATACCACTAAACACAATATTAAAATATAATCCTATACTGCCCATAACACGAAACGAAACGAATACCGTTAGTCGACGCCGGCACGCCGGCTTACAATGCCGTTTTTCTCGCCATATTTTTTTTCCGGAAATGCAACATTAAATTAATCATTTAAACACAATCCCCGACACACATTTAATCTTATTATATTGATATTTTCACTACCGATTTCTTTTTTGGTTTGCGCATTCCCGGTTTCTCGAAAAGGAGACTCGATCTACATTCAAACAATTCACCAGACTTGCGGACTTTCCGAATCAAAGTTACTATTTTAAATGTCGTTGCGTCAATTTTAAGCAGTTTCCAAAGGACGCGAAAAAAAAAATGATTTAAAACTTTCAACATTACACAAACACACCAACCTACCGGACGTGAAAACCGAAGAAAATTTAATGGCTTCGCCAGTGTGCACCAGCCGTAAAGTGCGTTGAAGATGATTGTTTATTTGTTTATTGCTTATTGGAAGTGGAAGTTGTTTCAAAATTGTATATGCGGCTCAAGGTTAGCAGTGCAACTTTCCGTTTTACCTTGCTTAATTTCATGCGCCATTGATTGGATAAAAAACGTAGAAGGTACCCCGAATAAATTATTTCATTTCAGTGAGAATTCTTTATGGAAAGCACCAAAATCAACATGGCGATTTTCAAAGTTTACAGTACGGGTAAAAACATTAGTAACACATTTAATTTTCAAAAGTTCGATTTTTATTTTCTGCGTTTTTTTTTTGCATAATTGAACAGAAGGAATATGAAGGAAAATACAAATACATTTTTTATTATGTTGTGCGTAGCTACATCTCAAAAGACTAACGCACAAATAAAGCGTAACGATTAATAACAAATATTAAACAACCAATATTTCAAATAAACTTTATATACATATTTTCAGCCGTCACTGTATTGTATCCACCATCTATTCTGAATAATTTCACTATTGTATAAGGATGTTAAAAATATGTCTAAAGTTCATCTTGAATGCAACCTATCAACAGATTTACAAACAACTAGCATACACGCTATTTCCAAACAACACAAAATTAAGAACGTTTGACTCAAATCAGTCAAAAGTATGGCTACTCAAAAGTGAGTGAAGATAGTTCGTAGTGGTGAGATGAAAAACTGTCACAATAGATCTAAAAAATGGTCGCAGTGACGAAAATACCCGACACGGAATAAAAAAAAAGATGAAAAACAGTCACCGATGTTTTTAAGAAGTAAAATTTAAGTTGATCGAACAAACATAGAACAAAAATGTGTTCGCTGTCATGGTACCACGTTTGAACCGAATATGTGTAGAAAAACATCCTCAAAACTTTTTCAAGACGAGACATGTTTGGTATTTCATCCTCACGACTTCTTTACAACAAAGTTCTTATATTCTTGCCAAAGAAGATGTTTCTGGTGTCACTTGGGATGTCACCGAAATCCGGTAAATCGGATTACCGAACGTTCAGCTGTTGAAAGTTTGGTAAAAAAATTACCGAATACTGTAAAATTTTCTTAGTGTGTATATAGTCTACTTATTAAAATAATTATCAAAGTGGGGGA
This sequence comes from Aedes koreicus, assembly GCA_024533555.2. Lineage (NCBI taxonomy): Eukaryota > Metazoa > Arthropoda > Insecta > Diptera > Culicidae > Aedes > Aedes koreicus. Next base: position 15,047 of record JAHHFK020000795.1, on the reverse strand, counting down.
TAAAGAGTTTCAATTTATCTCAAGACTCAGAAATAAACACAACTTATTCTGTCGGTAGTGTCAAAACTAACCAATCCAGTATATTTCCCCAATTCCATACATCTCTGAATCTTCTCATTATCTCTCTTTTTCTTCATAGTGAACTCTGAGCGAGTTCTCAAACGTTACCTTACTACCACACTTATATAACATGACGATTCAGCGGTGGATACGCCACCAGGATCCGCAGTTTAATCGCATGAAAAAACTTGAACTTTGTCGCTTTTCTTTATAATAGTAGCGTTGGTGTAATATTTTCTAAAAAATGGCATCAAAAGGATTCCGAAAACTATCCGCTGCTGGACTCCTGAACCGCCCTGCACCTGCAGTCAGTGTGAGTGGAGTCAATGTTGATAATGATAATGTGAAATAGAAAACGAACCTGTTTCACTAAAAGTTGAAAAGAAAAAGTACACAAACGTAACAGGCTACTTATTCTTTAAAAATTTCTTTGCTCATACAATAAGGCTGCTGGGAATCCAAGTAAACAGTAAACTGGATATTTATTTTGACATTATGTCCATAACTTTGTATATTTTTTAATAAGACCAAATTGAACACATACAAAAGTAACTGGCATGAGCGAAAATGTCATGACATTTTAGTACTGTTTTCTACTGCCGACGAATAATTTCTGCTGCCATCAGCCGATGGTTTTGAAAAAGTTGCGACATAGCTTTATGTTGCTGATAATTTCGTTGATTGCTAGCTTATTATTGCATACAAATATTGTTTATTGTAAGGATTCAAACTAGAAGAATGGCTACTAACAACTCCTAACTAATTTATTTTCATTTTATTGGTGTAACAACATTACAATATCAAAACCTCATCTACAACATTTCACCAATGTACACGGTTCATGGCTGTTCCTCCCCAACCTAGTTGACGGCCCATTTTCGCCAGATCTTGTTGTACCTGATCCACCCACCTTGCTCGCTGCGCTCCACGTTTTCTTGTACCTTATAACTCATAACCAAAGATTACCAAACAGGGGGCGACCCCGGCGTAGTGGTTAACATCCATACCTCTCACGCCAAAGTCACGAGTTCGAATCTCACCCCCGGACAAGCTACGAAAATACCCAAAAGAGGTATTTGAGTGACTACGACGGGAGATGAACCAGCCCGAGGCTGAAAATCTCGATAATCCAGACAAAAAAAAAAAAAAAAAAAAAAAAGATTACCAAACAAGTGGGTGTCAAATCAATACAATTATACTCAATTTCTTTACAGATTGATTTTTTTCTGTTTCTATTTTCTTTCCTTTGCGCGTTCGCTTGAAAACGATTACTAAAGGGTGTTCCGATCACAATTTGGTCAAACAGTAATGTGTGTGAGTCGATCAAAGTTTTTATTAATAAGTCAAATTCTTTTTCTTTTTCAAGTTCAGTTAATACAGAATACAGGAGAAATATTCAGCTAAGCTCCCTTTTTACCGAATGCGAACTGCCGGGTCTTTCGTTTAACACCTGCCATAAGGTTTAGTACAGTCTCTCAGTTTCTCGCTCACAACAGCTCTTTGAGTCTTCTTAAGGTTCCGCTTGACGATGGCCCAATATTGTTCGACTGGAGCTCTGGCGTGTTGGGAGGGTTCTTGTCCTTGGGCACCACTTGAACGTTGTAGGCAGCATACCACTCCATGGCCTTTTTTCCGTAATGGCAAGATGCCAAATCCGGCCAAAATTGAACGGAACAATTGTGTCGCTTCAGGAAAAGCAGTAGACGTTTTTGTAGGCACTCGCTCAGATAAATTTCCTGATTGACGGTTGCGGTCGCAATGTAAACGTTGCTCTTCAAGCCACAGGTACAGATGGCCTGCCACAAGAGATATTTCTTCGCGAACTTTGACAGATTAATGTGCTTGAAAATATCTGCCACCTTTCCCCGTCCGGTTGCCGTATAAAATTCCTGTCCAGGAAGCTGTTTAAAGTCTGCCTTGACGTAAGTTTCATCGTCCTGTACCACGCAATCAAACTTCGTCAGCATCGTCGTGTACAACTTTCGCGATCGTGCTTTGGCCGACGTGTTTTGTTTATCGTCGCGATTTGGAGTCACCACTTTCTTGTATGTCGACAGTCCAGCTCGTTTTTTAGCTCTATCCACGGTTGAAGGCGCCACTCTCAGCTTCTTTGCGACATCTTGGACGGAGAGGTTAGGGTTCCGCTCGAAACAGCGGGCAACTCTTTTTGTCGTCGCTGTGGCCTTCGGCTTTCGATTCCCCCGTTCACCGAACACTTTTAATACGTTGGTAACAGTTGATTTAGCCACATTCAACCATTTCGCCAACTTGGCGTGAGAGTTGTTTGGATTTTCGCCATGCACGTGCAAAATTTTGATGCGTTGCTTCTCTTCCTTCGACGACATTTTGATAACTGAAGTGCTAATCTCAAAATCAAAATAAGGGCATGATGCTACACGCACACATCTTCAAAATGAGGGGTGTGCAAAATTTTTTAATGCACGATGAAAGGAAATGCGTCAAGTTTAAGTCGACCAAATTTTAATCGAAAGACCCTTTAGTGTGTACATTTACCACCACTGACCAGGATACAAGTTCTTCGATACAGCACCAGGATCCGTCTCTTTAAACTATGTTACCTTCAAAAGTGTCCTACGCGTCTGGATGTTGATCATTTCCGTCCGTGCGGTATCATCTTTTATCGTGCGTTAACATTTTTTTATGCAAATTTGCAAATTGCAGACGTTAACGAAACAGAAGAAAAACGTTAACGATTAACACTTCTGCCTACAAGGTAATAATCGGAAATGCGCTGAATAAAAAACCGTCCTAAACTTAATTTACTATTTTTGACCCAAAAATATTATACGAGGGAAGGTATAAATATTCGTCTAAATTTTGAATGCCATATTTCAAATGGCCTTGAAAAAATCGAATGGGCGATGCAAATCGACCATCATGGCAGCCCTGTTTATATTCTAGCAATCTTCACCTTAATGATAGGTAATGCGCTCAACTAACACTCTGAAAGTTGATGGTAGTACTATTTTGTGCACCCATTTTGATTGCATTACCGGTGCTGGATAATTGTGTTCATGGAGTCTCTGGTAAAATAATACTACTAAAAAAAATCGCTTCGTTTTGACACCCAACAAACGAAAGCTTAGCTGTCTAGGCCATTTCGTTGAATATTATACTATAGTTTCAGTTGAAACCCGAATTTATCGACTAGCGACAATCGGTTTTACTGTCGATCCATACGTTGTACCTAATATCGGAAGTTGCCCGTTGTATAGCGCATCAGATGCGCCATACAGCGCACTACTTCCGACATTAGGTATAACGTACAAAACGAGAGTAAAATCGATTGTCACTAGTCGATAAATTCGGTTTTCAACTGAAACCATAATATAATAGATGTTTTTGGCAATTTCAAATTTCTGGATACTACATTACCGATTTTAAGCTTGTATAGGTGTTGCTGCTAATAAAGGGGTGGTCAGAAGCGGTCAAAGTGTCAGGGGCGGTCTAGGTGGTCAGGGTCCTCCATGATCGCCCATGATCCCCCCCACCCTGACCACTTTGACCGTCACTACTAGTTTCTAAAACCCCTTAACCGCCGATGCCCTCCTTTTACTGCTCCTTACCCTCCTTGATCGCCCCTTGCGCCTTTTGATCCTCCCTCTTTTATACCACATCTGACCGTCTTGGCCTCTCTGACATTTGGCTAAAAAAATACAGAAAAAAAATTATACTACGGATAATTGAACATGGGTTCATTGAGCCCGTCCTGTGGAATAGAACGCCCGTTCGTGGTTATCGCCTATTTCCGTTAAACTTGCGTTTCCGTTATTTCGAAACGCCATTGTACACTTGATTTTATAAATGTAATTCATAAAAAGAAAGTGGAATTCATTGATCTGAATACTGTGAAGGTATGGGTAAGGATCAGAAAATGCCAACGTCTTTGTGTCTATGTGAAGACTACGGTAAAAGTGGGCTTACTTAAGGATCAAGTACGATATCTTTTTAAGTGAAACTACTTACGGACTAAATATTGATGCTGAATTTTTATGGAATAAGGTGTTATTCAAATAATTCTGGTTCTTGATACGATAATACATATTTCTATACGTGTTTAAAGCCTTCATTTTTATGTTTCTTTATAACAAGTCAGGCTGTATGTTTCTTCATACTGGTTTAGGGGCAAAATAAGTCAGTCTTAGTAAGTGTTATTTATAATCAAGATTTAAAATCTTTGATTGCCGATTGAAATGCAAAAAAATAGTAACAAATAAGTTTTTAGCAAATTATAATACAACGTTTACTTAACCTTTCTCCAACAATATGGTTAATATTTACATAACTTAGGGGGATCAGATCGGGCTCCAGATCAGTCGTTAAGGGCACGGTTTACCAAGCCAGGGGTGGCGGGTTCGATATCGGATATGGTATAAAGAATCTTAAGGGTTGTAAATTTTTTCAACTTCAATGGTCAAATGCTTGGATTTTTTTTTCGGTAATAGCGTCCTTTGTCTACAAAACATCAAAAAAAGAAAACATTGTGCCTCATATACACTTATAGGCAAAATAAAGTGCCCACCACCTCATTTTCTGAATTTCTCTCATTTACTTGGTTCAAATTAAAGGGCGATACGGTCAAAATTTGGTCAATATCAACTTGACGTATTTCTTTCAATTTTGCATTTAAAAAACCTGAACACCCCTCATTTTGAAGGTGTGTGTGTGTAGAATGTTGCTCCTATTTTGATTTTGGAATTCACTCTTCAGTTGTCAAAATGCCGTCCAAGCAAGAAGAGCAGCGTATCAAAATTTTGCTCGCGCATCGCGAAAATCCGAGCTACTCGCACGCAAAGTTGGCAAAATCGCTAAAAGTTGCCAAATCAACCGTTACAAATGTAATTAAAGTGTTTGGGGAACGTTTGTCGACAGCCAGGAAGTCTGGATCGGGGGGAAATCGAAAACCGGAAGCCGCTGAGACGACAAAGAGAGTTGCCGGTAGTTTCAAGCGAAACCCTAACCTATCTCTCCGAGATGCCGCAAATAAGCTGGGTGTATCGTCTACAACCGTGCATCGAGCCAAAAAACGAGCCGGACTATCGACTTACAAGAAGGTAGTGACTCCAAATCGCGATGATAAAAAAAATACGACGGCCAAAGCGCGATCCCGGAGGCTGTACACGACGATGCTGACGAAGTTTGACTGCGTGGTAATGGACGACGAAACCTACGTCAAAGCCGACTACAAGCAGCTTCCGGGATAGGAGTTTTATACGGCAAAAGGAAGGGGAAAGGTAGCAGATATTTTCAAGCACACGAAACTGTCAAAGTTCGCAAAGAAATATCTGGTTTGGCAAGCCATCTGTACCTGTGGCTTGAAAAGCAGCATTTTCATAGCTTCCGGGACTGTCAACCAAGAAATTTACGTGAAAGAGTGTTTGAATAAACGTCTGCTGCCTTTCCTGAAGAAACACGGTTGTTCCGTACTGTTTTGGCCGGATTTGGCATCTTGCCATTACGGTAAAAAAGCCATGGAGTGGTACGCCGCCAACAACGTGCAGGTGGTTCCCAAGGACAAGAACTCTCCCAACACGCCAGAGCTCCGCCCAATTGAGAAATACTGGGCTATTGTCAAGCGGAACCTAAAGAAGACCAAAAAAACTGCTAAGGACGAGCAGCAGTTCAAGGCAAACTGGCTTTCTGCGGCGAAGAAGGTGGACAAGGTGGCTGTACAAAATCTGATGGCAGGGGTCAAGCGTAAGGCCCGGCAATTCGGATTAGGAAAAGCGGAAGCCTAACTGAATATTTTTCCTGAATTTTATACTAATTGAACTTGAAAAAGAAATTTAATTTGATTTTTCAAATAAACGATTTCACCGATTTACACGCGTTTTCCCTTGACCAAATTTTGACCGTATCACCCTTTAAAGTAAACACACTGTAGCCTGTTGGATGTCTTATTTTTTATATTCACTTATGCAATAATAATAGAAAAAAGAGTTCGACATAAAGAACTTGTTCGCGATAGCGAAGTTTTCGAAGCCCAACCGTTCACGCACCGCATTACTACCATGGAGAACGCAGCGAGCCCTGTGGGATGTAGGGAATCCGCTACTCAACTTATTGCTGTTTAATCTCCGCCGTTGTTTTGGATGTCGCTGCTACCCCATTCTTCGCTGCCGCTTAGAGGACCTTTCTGCCTCTGCTATCTGATGTCTGAATCTCTCGGTACCTTCCAATTTTAAGGAGTTTATTCAGGCCATATTTCTTTTCAGAACTGGCTATCAGGAAGGTAGACGACTGAGATACACAGGTAGTTCAGCACTTCGTTGTGAGTGTTTGGTTTGGAAGCAGGTCCTCTGAGTTGTTCGGCACTGTTAGTGTTGGAACCCGATCGTTGCTGTTTGCTGCAGTTGTTCCCGCTTTAAACGTTGGCATAAGGAGCCAACAGAACTGAACAATCAATTTGTATTGAAATAAAAAAAAACGGTGACAAAAAAAGTGCCCACTTCAAACATCGATATGTTTGCGATAAGCAAACGGCTTTTTTTTAGACGGAATGGAAAATCTACAACCAGACTCCTGAAGAAATCAGGGTATGGGGATCAGGGTGCCAACTCCTCGACCCACCAAAAACCCACCCGATCCTTAGGCCCTTAACCCTCTCCGGAACCACCTTTCGGTATTACTTCGGGGAGGGGCTATTGTGCTTGTTAAGCACCCACTATGAGTAACTACTTTGGACTTCAGTAGTTAGGTGGTCCCTGCGACCTGCCGTTGGTCGTTTCGCCATTTTTGTTGGAGATTGAGGACAATCTGGGAGGCTGCTATGCATACCGCGTCCCAGGCCTTGGCACATCCTCTGGACCAGATTATCCGGAGTCGTGTCGAGACCGCTTACGGCAATCATGCCGGATCTCGCGCCGTCGAAGCGAGGACAGGTGAAGAACCCATGTTCCGCGGTTTCCTAAACTCTCGCGCACTCCGTGCATGCTGAGGATTGTGCATGCCCATATTTGTGCAGATATTGTCTAAAATAGCCGTGGCCTGACAAAATCTGCGTTAAGTGGAAGTTCACTTCACCGTGTCGCCTACCAACCCAATTGGCAATTCGTCTGCCCCCGTTGTGCCGTTGTCGATGCCCACGTGGTCACGGGTGTTCGGCTGAGCCGCCCACCCTTCCGTCGCAATGACAGCGTTAAGGTCTGGGATACTGGAACGCTGGACGTTGCCCTGCACTTGCCCTGCACCGCCCCCCCCCCCATGGCATGATTATCATCCGGTTTCCTGGCGCACATCAAGCATTCCGGAGGACCTTTGCAGTCCCACGCCTTGTGACTTGTGCTGCCACACTTTCTTCACATGTTGCTCCTATCTGGGTCTTTGCACTCTCAGGACATGTGCCCGCTCTCTAGGCATCTGAAACATGCCTTCGGCGGCTGGTGTAGGCTAAGTGGGCATATGGACCATCCCACCTTCTCCTTCGCCACTTTCAACGCCGCGTCAGCGTCAGCTGCCGCTACCTTCATCGTTGCCACCTGGGTCCCGAGTGGACCCTTCCACAACCGTATGTCTGCGGTGGAAACCTGTGGAGATCTCGTCTACCTCGGTGATCTCATCAAGGTTTTTACACTGGATCGTCGCCTGTGAGACGAAGGCGCGTACCTCCACACCCTCACCTAAGGCCTGTCGTGCCAGGTTTAGCGTCCCTGCGCATCACTTTCAAGGCCTTTGAATACTTGGACGCCTTGGTCTTGACGATGGGGGCCTCTCCGCGCTTGCGGGCCACCTGTCGTTTTTCATTTTCTTTTTTAGTCTTATTTCCCTTTTTTCGGACCTTGTTCCAGTGGCTATCCCTGCCACGCGTGACGACTCGGCCCCCTCTTAGCACTAGCGTCTGCTTCCGTGCTGGTTATTGTAGTCGGGGCCCTGCTGCTCGGGCGCTCTTCGGTGCTTGAGGCAGCTCTTGAGCTGAACGTCGTGCCTTTGGCGCTGGGCTTGGCGCCGGGGCCTCTCTCTGGAAATAGCTTCCCAGAATTAGTGTGCAATTAGTGTGTTTTTTTTTTTGTTAATGATGCATTGGAGATAGCTGATTTATGATAGATGTCGCTAGGCCATGTCACTGTATGACCTTCTACTCTAATGAACCATTCATGGGAGAGCCAAAGGTCCAGCCACACAAAGTAGTGATAATATCACACTCGCTCCTCTTTCTATTTAATAGCCGCGTCGTAGCACGCATGTATACAGGCACTAAAGTTGAGTGTGATATCGGTGGGTTGGGCCCCAAATCACTAAAAATTTAATCATAGATAGATTTATTCAATTTTGAAAACGTTTAATATTCAATTTGGGGTGGAAGTTTGAACTGTGTCATAGAATTTCCTTTGCAGTGGACTTCATAGCCATAAGTATTGTGGTTTTGTGTGATGCGGAGGGCCCGTTTAGGAACTCGTATCACTGGGGTTTGTCATATGTGGGTTTGTTCAGAAAGAGGTGTGCTACTGGCGGGCTTTGACGCAATTTACGCTTACGTTTACGTTTGTAGACGCCTGATATCAAGTAGTTAAGGGACACGACAGGAGGTGCATTTTTCATTGGCGTGGCAATTATTTCATTGTTGTTTATTCATTGATTGTCATTAACTAAACACCAAACATACCTAAATTGCAATTCTAATTCTAATTCTAATATAAATTATAATTTAAATATGTGCGGTATGCGACAACCGACTTTCAAATTATAGCAAATCATAGAGAGATGTTACTTTGATATAGCAACTAGCAGAGTAAAAACCATCATGAAATTTACAGTGGCATCTCAAATAGCCTGATCATATTGATACGAACTATAGGGAATGGCTCTCTCTCTATTTTTTGGGATTTGCCTTGTATCATTGTAATGCGGAATTGTAAATTAACTATTTTATGATCTTCTTTTTGCAGTGTTTTTAACCGGTCCAAACCGCCCTACCTTAACCACCTACGCAAACCTATCCTTGTTCCTTCCCATGGAGTTCATGTGGTCTGAATAGACTAGTTTCGCCATTACCCCTCCTTCATCATCGGCTTTGGACTGACTTGCGCTCTTATTGCCCCACCAAATGCTGCAAAATGAAAATGAAATTAGTACCCAAGTAACACCACTTGTCATAATAATGTTATTAATACATCTTTTAGACTAAGCTCATGTTTTCTTTCTAACGTCAATAACTCAATTTCAAACATGCATATAACCGAAAAAGCGCAATAAATGTGGCGTTTTTGAACATCTTTTAGGTCATACCAGATGTTTTGTAGAACATCGATTAGACAAATATTATGTTCTATGGATGCTTCCAACAGCATGCTTATAACATAATGATATGTTTTGTCAAAGCAAGCACGGTATGAACGAAGTAAAAAAAATATAAACCAGATTTTTCAATGGCGAAACGAAATCGTAGCTAATGGTATTTTACGCGTTAAGGATGATTGTTTATAACTTTTTCAAATAAGAATTAAAAGTGCTTTAAGCATGGAAGTTGTACCAAAATTGTATATGCGACTCAAGGTTGGCAGGGCAACTTTCCGTTTTACCTTCTCGTAGAAGGTACCCCGAATAAATTATTGAATTTTAGTGAGATTTCTTTATGGAATCCACAAAAATCAACATGGCGATTTTCCAAGTCTACAGTCCTACAGTACAAGTCTACAGTACGGGTAAAAACATTAGCAACACATTTGATTTTCGTGTCTTTTCTGCGTTTTTTGTTGTGAAATTGAACAGAGTAATATCAACCTAATATCAGTATGAAGGAAAATACATATACAATTTTTCTTTTATGTTGTGCGTAGCTACATCTCAAAAGACTCTCCCACAAATTAAGCGTAACAATTAATAAAAAATACTAAACAATCTTTATGCTTGCTTTATATTACATTTGAATAAACCCCTATGCCCAATTTGGTTTCTTTTTGAATCAATGAGTGGGATCACAATCTTACATTTAGGTAGTGTTTTTTTTATTATTCCAGTATTTCAAATAAACATCATTTTCAGCCGTCACTGTATTGAATTCACTATCTATTCTGAATAATTTCACTATTGCATGAGGATGTTAAAAACATGTTTAAGATTCATCTTGAATGCAACCTATCAACATATTTACAAACATCTAGCATACACGCTATTTCCAAACAATCCAAAATTAAGTACGTTTGACTCAAATCAGTCAAAAGTATGGCTACTCAAAGGTGAGTAAAGATAGTTCGTAGTGGTAAGATGACAAACAGTCACCGATGTTTTCAAGAAGTAAAATTTAAGTTGATCGAACAAAAATAGAACAAAAATGTGTTCGCTGTTCTGGTACCACGTTTGAACCGAATACGTGTGGAAAAACATCCTTTTCAAGACTATACATGTTTGGTATTTCATCCTCACGACTTTTTTACAACAAACTTCTTATATTCTTGTCAAAGAAAATGTTTTTGGTGTTACTTTGGTAGTTCAATCATCAACTCGACTTGTAGTCTCGAGATATTTTCTCCCGAACCTGATCTGAAACCTCAAACATGTTATGGGCCCAGGCGGAAGCTGCTGAATCTAAAATTGAAGCGTGAAGTATTTGCTGTTTTTTCTTGGAGCGATGGAGTAGGCAAAAATTGTCAAGTTGACAAACTCGAACTACCAATCATGGTCGTTTTCCGTCAAAGCGTTACTGCGGAGGGAACATCTCTGGAAGCACGTGGATACAGGTACTCCTCCGGAACCAATGACGCACGCATGGAACCATCCGTGAACTACCAGGTGAGTCCCAATGTGAAAACGAGTACGGTGCGGTGTTCTTATTCGATAGTGGACTGAATGCGGAAGTAGAAGAATTGCAAGACGATGATGAATTTTTCGAATTCGATGTAGATAACGATAACCATGAAGATGTTGATCCCGACAAGACAGTACCAATACAGGAGGAGCAAACTGCGGTATTTCCAGTTGCTCGTGATAACGTGAGGCATTCACAGAGAGCAAACTTCGGAGTCCGACCGGCGCGGTACAATGATGTGGTTGGTCTGGCCGTGAACACGTGCACAGAGCCAAGAACGTACAGTGAAGCGATTGCGAAACAGGAAAGTGAGAAGTGGAAAGCTGCCATGGACGAGGAAATAGCATCCCATCGTTGTTGTATGTAAAACGGAGAAGGAGTATCGAAGCTTGGTCAGAACTTTGAGCAAGACCTTCAAGATTACGGAGCTGGGTGACCTGAAGTTATTCTTAGGAATCCACCTTCGTCAGGAGAACGGCAGGTTCGTTTTAAGCCAGAAGTCATACGTGCTGAAGATTTTGTCCCTGTTTAACATGGAAAACTGCCAAGTCTCTCGTGTTCCGATGAACAGCGGCTTCATACAACAAAAGGAGGTTGTTGTTGTTTTCCTCCATTTTGTTGGGTTCCCCTCAAGCCGCTATCCAATTTTACGTGGAGTAGTCGCTATTGTGATCTCATGGTTGTCTATGCAAGCTTGAAAGCGAGCAGGGAGGCCATGCGAGGGTTGACACGGCCCTTCATGGGGAACCGTGTTCAGAGCCGGATCAGCGTAAGACAGGTATAGGGTCATCTGAGCCTGCTCCCGCACGACTGGTGAGGTCGGGTGGTGGAGAATGGAACGTACTGGAGGCCTGTCAAGGTTTTAGTGGGATGGAGACAGCCTGTGCCGCGGGAACCTCGCCATTTCCTGCTCGGTGTCACCCCGCAGTACTGAGGGAGACGACACAGGAGCCAGCCCGAATACAATGGTACCACTCGTTATTCTTTCGCAGCCAGTTTCCATAATTGGGGTTTTACTCCGTAGTTCGTTAGCCGTTAAGGGGAGCTTAACGTTTCCAAGGTGCACCACGGGGAGGCGAACTACATTCACACCTCACCACCATCACGCCTCAAACGGCTTGACCTGGTGCATTTGTACACGTGATCGCGTTTGATTCAGTTGAAAAAAATGGAAAACGTAGTGATTCCGAAAGATATTCCCTTGTGTATCCGAAAATTGGTGGTTCGTGCTGCGCGAAGGGTAAAACCCCCCAAAAACACAATGAACTAAGCAAGACAAAATACAGTATTAGAACGATAGCGGTGGGGAAAATTACACAGAAACAAAAACTTTACCTCTCGGGCGTCCCCCCCACGAAGAGGCAGGAACCAAAAAAGGAACACAAAACGGAACACCAAAATCACCCGCGAAGTCAAGAAAAACCCAAAAGTCCTCAAATGGCTCAGGTTTGCTATTAAGCATGTTGATAAGTCTAGATAGAGTTCTGGAAAACGGAGTGTTCGATATCTCTTGGAGAACAGTGATTCTGTGCTCAAAAGTTTTAGAGCACTAGCACAACGGGGACACTGTCACAATCAAGTTCTTTTTACGCCTTCCCTTTACTAATTTCGAGCGCAATTAAACACGTTGGCACGCAGAAGTGAATTTAGAACACCTTTATTGCACACTACTTCAACTATAACACTACTTTTATTTCAGAAAACTACTATTCTAATGGAACTAAATTTATTCTATTCACATATTTACTTTCGTCCTTTGTTTTGACTTTCACTGTTCAGTGTATTGGATGATGGTGACGTTGAGAAACTGATGATCGTTTAATGATGACGGCTCGCCTTTTATAGAGGGTTCCTCCATTTTGCTAGGTTGCCTGGATAGAGTGAGACCGACAAATCTCTTTTCCACGGGACGCCATAATCGATTAAACGGCAATGATCGGTGCTGTCGGTCGATGCGAGTTGAAACATAGGTGGCACGTAGATAACCTTTTCGTGATGGCCCCTTCAGAAATCATATTTCTGACAGTAGAATCGATGATCGCTCAATCTGTTACGCAGTCAGTTGATGCCCCCTCTCGATGATGTTGATGATTACCCGATGACGTGTGTTGAATCGTCGATATCACTCAATGACGTTGATGTTGTTTATAACCATCAGGAAAGTTAGCAGCACATTCGGACGACGAGAAAAGAAGCAAAAATTAAGACCCGGTACCGAGTTACAGCTTAATAAATATTATTGGACAGGTTCTTACCTTGTCCTTTACAAATTAGGACCTTGTATTAATTTCGTTTTAGATCATCCATACTGGATCCGGCCGGCGCAGGATAGAGTTTACTTGGATCACAGAGCTGTGTGGAATTTGTGCCATTTTTGTTTGTGGTTGTTGAGGTTTCATTATTCGCTGTTGGTACATAATCGTTGCTCTCGTTGACGTTGTTTTGTGCGGGCGGTATTGGCAGCAGGCAAATTTTCGCCACCGGACGAGTATTTCGCTGGATGTTAATTGGATGATTGTACCATTTTGACCGAGCCTGCAGTGTCGACAAATACTCGGAATGCCATCGTTTCCAGATGATTTGGAACAACCTTTGTGTTTGCTGCCACTGTCGTAAGCGGTTGAACGAAATTCCAGTTATGTCAGTGTCCGGAACAGTTTTCAAGGCGGAACCAACGAGGAAATGGCCAGGCGTAAGTGTTTCGAAATCAGACGAATCGTCGCTGAGGGGAACGAGGGGTCGTGAATTAAGGCAGCATTCAATTTGAACCAATAGTGTTTCCATATCGTCCTGAGCTAGGGAGTGTGTGCCGAGTACACGAATGAAGTGTTTTTGAGCCGAACGAATGGCAGCTTCCCACAGGCCACCGAAATGCGATGCTTTAGGCGGATTGAAGTGCCAACGAATCCCCTTCTCGGTACATTCTCGACTCACTGATTGCTGATATTCGTTGCTGCGGACTAGTTTCCGCAGTTCGTTTGCAGCTCCGATGAAATTGCGACCGTTGTCGCTGTAGATATCGCTGCATAATCCACGACGAGAGACAAAACGTCTTAGTGCTTGAAGAAACTTGACTGTGCTCAGATCGACGACGAGTTCAAGGTGCACAGCGCGGGTGGAGAAACATACAAAAACTGCTACGTAAGCCTTTCGTGGTTCTGCTCGACGATGTATTGGCTGTAGCAAGATCGGCCCCCAGTAATCGACACCGGTTACTGAAAACGGTCGTGTCGCGGTGACTCGTGACGCTGGTAACTCAGCCATGAATTGTTCCTGTAATTTGGGGCGAGCCTTGACACAAGCGATGCAGTTATGTACGATGGATCTGGCAAGTTTTCTGGCCCCTATGATCCAATATCGCAGACGTAGAATGGTGATAAGAAGCTGTGGTGCCGCATGCAGGTGTTTTTCGTGATACGAACGTACTAAAAGCGACGAGAGAGCGTGACACGAAGGCAGAACAATCTGGTGCTTGCTGTCATACGGCTGCTGCGCTTGATTTAGACGACCTCCAATCCGAATTAGTTGATCAGCGGATAAGAACGGATGGAACCAACGTAGGCGGGATTTCGACGACACGGGCATTGAATCTTTTGAGATGCTTCCACTCTTCTGCGAAGGATTGTTGTTGAATTAGCCGAATGATGATTGCTTCTGCAGCGTTCTTTTCGTCCGTCGTGACATAGCTTGTTGTGAGGTTGGAAATTGAAGTTCTACGACAAAACTGGATGAACCGACGACAATATGCAGTTACACGAAGCATTTGGTCGTAGTCGGAGAATTTGGCCACGTACAAGTCGATGAACGATGGTTCTGTTGATGCTGGACAGACGAGTGTTGATCGCTTGCCTGCTTCCTGATGTATCTCGCTGTTTGATTCGTTGTGAGATTGGTCTATTGGCCAGGAGGGTTGGTCTAGCTGAAGCCACGTCGGTCCTTGCCACCAGAGTTGGTTCTTGATAAGGTTTTCTGCCAGAATTCCTCGGGATAGACAGTCTGCAGGATTTTCTTGTCCGGAGACGTGATACCAGGAACAGTTTTGCGTAGCTAACTGGATTTTGGAGACACGATTAGCTACGAAGGTGGTCCACGTTGACGGTGTAGATTTAAGGCAGCAGATGACCGTAGTAGAGTCAACTCAGAAGAAAGTTTCACCGGGAAGTTCGAGAGATGCGATCACCTTTTGATAAAGTTCGGCGGCGAGAAGTGCTCCACACAGTTC